>CASCJZ010000298.1:0-28582 GCA_949152475.1 Terebella lapidaria
TTACTTGTAGGAATCTGGTGGTGGACCAAAATGATAAACAGAATAGTTGGAGAATAAAGATATGATACCATGAGAGTTTCCAGGCGAATTATATCCAATAAATTTTACTATTCTAGGCAAGGCTGGCTCTATAAAATCTATGTTGAAAGCCCTGATATTGCAAACATGATTGGAATCTACCCTAAGGTTGATTGTAGCCATGGATTTGGTCATCATGGTATTTACTCAAATTTATCAAAGTTTCTTATGAAATGTACAGAGATTTTCAGGAGAATACTATCAACAGTGATGGTGCCTTTGGAATGTGGATAGCCTATCTGGCTGCGATATACATAATCCATGAAATATATACTTACATCTTACCATGGTACTGGAATAAAACCAGTTCAGTCAAGAATGGAGAGGAAGAAAGAATCAGAATGCGTGATGCTTTGGCTTCAACTATTTTGGAAGAATCTTTAGGAATGCAAGTGGCAGAGTGGGGATGGATGCCTCATGATCACCATAGTATTCGAAAGAGATTAACTGAGGGTTTAAGTCACCCTGATGATGTTCGAGCTATGCATATCAGCGCTCTGAATAGGAAAAACAGATATCGATAGCACTATAAAAGGAGTATATAGTAATAGAAGAATAAGATGATAGGATTTTGATCAATAAGGAATACAATGAAAGATGGAATAAACCCTATACAAATCAGTCATCCATAATTTCATCACTATTATCTTTAAGCACTGGTATTTCTTTAACACTTTGATTTTTGTGGTTAGGGTTTGAAAAATTACTTGCCATTTCTGACCACATCTCTCCCAACTGCTGGGTATTAACTTTTATTTTAATGGCAAATTATTTGAAATTCTAGCAAAATTTGATACTGCATCTCTCCAAGTTTTTACAGCCATTGATGTAGTGCTGGTTGATATAGAAGAATAATTTGTTTCTTTGTTTCTCAAGTTCCAAGGTTTCTTTGGGCACATATACTTGAAAGATAGCCCTTTATCATGAACGGCTCCTTCTGGAATAGCAGTTTTCTCTTTTGAGCTAACTTCCCATTTTGAAATATCATGATAGCTGTAAATTTTTTATTTTTTTTTCTCCAAACAATCTTCATTTTGGCATACTCTAATTCAATGTCTAACTCTTTTTTGTGAACCTCCATGAATCCTTTAATTTAATTTCGGATATATTTGAAGAAAGTGCTAAAATTTTTTTTCGAGTATTCCATGTTGATTTCTAAGGATATTTCCATATTCAATGGTCATATTGTTGAGGGTAATGAAAATTTAATTTAACTTGCTAAGTCCCTCTGTTGGAGGTAGTCTGTTCATGATATTTTTTACCTCCTCATGTAGTTCAGCAAAATTATTCCCAATTTCATATAAGGTATTAACTTACTGTGTCTGAAGTGTTTGTAGCTGTTTCCCCTGCCTCGTTATAGTTTTGTATATTCTTTCAGTCTTAGGCACAAATTTTTCCATTTCATCCAGGAAAACTTTATTTTAAGGGCTTAATTTGATCCCCACAGTTCCACTGTCATTTTCCAATTAGCAAAGGATTCAAGTGGCTTAATATTCTCAGACTATGATAAGAAGCTAAAAATACTTATTTCTTTAAGTGTTGAAGGTCGTTAGGACTATCAATGCTGAGGAATCCCTCAACATATCTATTGTTGAGGAACTCTGGTATATTGACCAAATCATTTAAAAAATAGGGTCAGAATTCTCATTCTTTTTTCTAAGTGTCGTTGGGTCTTCTTGGCAGCCTTTTTCTCAGGAATTGGAGGGATGATATGTGTTGGGAACAATTGAAGTAGGATAGTTCTTAACCATACAAAATCACTATATCTCCTTCCAACCTTCCAATTCGGGCCATTGGTAGTAACCTCAAATTCTAGAAAACGGGTGGCACCAATTCCAAAAATTCCCCCAATTTCTTTTCTAACGGGACTATATTTCAAACATTATTACTTCTTCACCTAGCACTTTATCAGATTCTTTTAGGCTGCATAGTGATCGACTATCTTCACACATTTAAAAGTTTTATTGTACTATAATTCCATGAAATTAGGAGTGTATTTCGACTATGTTAGATGTTAGTTACAAACAAAATCTGTTTTGGTGCAATTTTAGGTATTTCTTATTGCTGATAGGCTTCCATGGGAATACTTTAATTTTCTTCTTTTCCTTTAGCTTATTGCTCAATCTGTTTGTTCTTGATGAATTCTTAGACTACCATGGACAATTCCTGAAAGGCGACCTTGTCTAAATCATCCTGAATATTAAGCTTTTCATTCAAGAAGATGATGAATTCTTCAGGATTATAATTTTTATCAAGTATCTGTTCCCTTAAATATGTTTGCTTCTTCTCTCGGTTCTCTTATGCCTCCATTACAATATTAATTTAATCATAAATCCCCTTAATAGATTGATGTTAATCATAGAATCAAGTTATTCGGTAATACTCCCTTAGGTTGCTGTTGCTCACCTACTTTGTAGTCAATACAAATATTTAGTTCCCTTTTGTTGACTTAGGCCTTAGCTACTTTGATTTTTCCCTTTATTTCTGTTTTTTCATCAGTAGGGAATGGGTTGGTGAGGTAAAATAGGCATTGCTTCCAATGAGTTTGTTTTTTGTATGGTGATGTTGATAGCACTATTTCTTTCTTTCCATATGAAAAGAAGCAATCAAACCAAGTAACAAACCCATAAGTTTTTCCTTCATACTTTCCCCAAATAGTAAATTATTCTTCAAAATCCAACTACTCTTTAGTAACTTTTTGGAGATCAATTGTTTTGAAAATTTTGTGATTGGTTAGAATATCATGTTTCTCTATTGGATCAATCAGGGGCTCTGATAACACCCATTTCCTGATGCACTTCATAGAAACTCCATAAACATTGTTCCAAAAATTCTAGATACTATGAATATTTACCAACTTCTTATGATAGTAGATCTCGTCATCTAGTGCTGCTATATGCATAGTACATTTATTAGGTAGGATTATTCCCTCCTTCGATAGCCATTTATTCCTGGCAAAAAGCACTGAATCAAGCATTGCTTAATAAAGCAAGAAGTATCCCATCCATTCAGATATGATAATATCCACTTTTTCAACTGGTAGTACAACTTACTCAACCAATCCATTAATAATGTTATTTTATCAGTCAGTCCATTTTCTTGAATAATGGCTCTACTGTGAACATAGATGTTGGCTTTTTCAATTCCATAGACATGCTTTGCTCCAGCCCTTAGCAGCAAATATACTCAGGACTCCAGTGCCACTCCCACATCAAGGACAACTTTATCATGAAATAGTTCTGGATTGTTGAGAATAGCATTCATATAGGATTTCGTTCTGATAGTATCCTTGAGCATTTCTTCATGAATAGAAAAATGGGAATAACTATCAAAATAATAGTCATTATCATGAATGTATCCAAGTGGTTATTAATTGGTGGTTTCTTTTTCCATTGCCTCTTTCTCCAATGAAAACTTTAATTGAATCAATATCAACTTGAATAATTAAACAATAATAACAGTCAAATTTGAATGTCTAATACATAACAGCAGTTGGATTATGTCCCTTCAGGGGAATAAAGAGTTAAAATCTATGAAAAAATCAGCAACTTCAACTTCCAAAAGAAGGAAGACTAGCCAAACAGCCAATAACTCACCAATAGCATCAAGCACAACAGCAAACTTACCAAAGAATAATTAAATACTCTCTTAGCAAGACTTACTCAGAACCACAAGAAACAATTCTACCTTCAGCATGAAATTGAGAAACTACAGACTATAAACATAGTAATAATAGGTAAACTTAGAAAAAAATACAAGGATAGGGAAGAGTTGAATAAAGGCTGATATTATAAGGCCAAAAACTTAAAGCACACAAAGAACAGTTAGTGCAGCAAAGGTAAGCTTAACTTAAAAAGGAAATGAAGGATAAACCAACAATTTCCAGCATGGGCAAACAGTGCTGTCAGAAACCTATTAATCATCGAATTGAATAATTACAGAACAAGCAACAGCAAGTTCAAGTAGATCTACAGAAAAAATATGAGCCACATTTTCAACCTGAAATAGATTCATATGTAAAATACAATAATAATCAAGAGTCACTTTTTAGCCTCAGTTCAGAATGAAGGAGGAGAGAACTTGTTTCAAAGGATGGAAGGCGAAGAAAATCAGCAAAAATCAGTAGAATAGCAAGTGTCACCAAAGCATAACAGAACAAATAGAATACTTTTAAGCCAAAAATTAACTCACAGTCAAAGAGAAGCAGTAGTCAGCTTAAAAATAGAATTACCAATAAAGAAACCAACACAGAAGCTAAAATACACATTTCAGCCTAAAATAAACTCTAAAAGCTCAATAATGATAGAAAGGAAATCTCAATAAGCATTCCATCAAAGGCTCTATAAGAATTTGGCTCTAAATGGATAACACAAGAAAGTAGCTTTAACAAAGATTCCTCCACCATAGTGCACTTTTCAACCAAGGATGAGAGCTCGCTCAAAGACTCTTCACGAGGGAAAAATAGAGGCCAATTGCCATCATTAGAAGTTAGTTTTGAAAGAGGAGGATACAGATATACTGATTAGTTGGGATGGGTAGAAATTATTCTGATGAATAATTAAGATTGGTGACTGTTCTTGTAGGCTATAAATTGTGGATATTAATATAGTAGAATTAGTTCTAATATGTTCTATTTAATGATAATTACCACAGAATCCATCTAACTCAATATAAATTTAATCTCTTTATCAAAGAGTTTTAATGAAGAAATAATTGCTAAATACCAAAGTTAAAATAATTTTAATCTTGATGCCTGGTTCTATAAAATATTTATTTTCTTTCTTCATACTAGTTTCTAATATGATTTCAGCATTTTCTCCCCAAAATCTCAACATTAAAATAGATTTTATAAAAGAATTTCCTCAATTCTTTTAATCGACCGATGAAAGATATTTATAATAGATTCAACACTAACATGGAGAAAGAAGAAATATTCCGAGAATACAACCTCTTTAGGATACCTGAATGCAAGGGAAGAAACACTTGGCAAGAAGCAACAGACAGTTGTGGGGCTCATTGATGCTTCAGGATCAATGAGTAGCTATTGGAAAGAAATGGTTATGTTCTGGAACAAAACTATTGCTGAACAAGCAGAATTTCTGATCACTTTCAGCCAGAATGCCAAATTGGAGGAAAATCCCATCCTATCAGAAGATCTACACAAGCATGGTGGAGGTATGACTAATATCTTTGCAGCATTCCAAAAACTAGAAGAAAGGCTAGTCAAAGTATCAGAAAGTGGTCTCCTTGACTATTGTTTTCATTTCTGATGGTCAGGGACACCTGCAATGGAATGGATAAAATGATGAAAAGACTCAAATAATTAAAGGGATCTATGGGTCGACCTATTAACTTTATATGTTTGGGTATTCAGAGTGGGTTTCCAACTAAACTAGCCATGAGCCTGAGATAGCTTTACCATACTGGATCTGAGACTATTCCTGCAGTCTACTTGATTGAATATGCTAGTTAAAAAGCCTTCTTTAATAAATTTGAGACTATGACTGATTGTTTTAAGGCCAGGAATAAAATTTCAGTTCCTAATGCTGGGGAATTCATTAAGGAGTATCCTTGGTAGAAGCCAGGAGTAGTGGATTATAAAGAAGACAAATGGGTGATGGTTCATAAAGAGTTCCCTAAAATAGATGTTATCTATAATGAAACAGTCAAAAATACTTTTGAAGTGACAACTCTGGACAAATTAACTATTGAGGATCTAGTTGATTGTTTCCGAGGATGGGTTCAAAAAATTCAACTCCTCTCAATGGATAATAAGAGAATTGGAGAAACCCAAAAAATTGCCAACCTAGTTGCTGATGATATGAAAGCCTACACAACTGAATATGAAAATATATTTAAGATTGGGATCATTAAGGATAAAATGCATGAAGGAAAAGAATCTTTCAAGTAAAGAGCTGCTTCTCTTGCTGTGAAAAATATTGGATCTAGAATTAACTGGTTCATTGACGAACTATCAATCATTGGAAAGGGTGTTGGTATTGGACAACTCAATGAATATGAAGCAGCCAAGAGAATAGGTATTGGAACAATTACTGGAAAATATCACCAAAAAGCACTGGCTCTGAAGGGAATAACTGTTGCAGATTTTGTTAAAATTAAGGAAGAATTCACAACTGTTTTTAAGGAAACTAAATTAAGTCCTGAACCAAGTGAGCAAGATGTTTCTATATTTACTCTCCAGAATCAAAAATAAGTGTTTCAAGAGCCTGATTTCCTGGAAGGATTAGAATACTGTAAAAGTCAATTTGACTTAGTAGAAGGCCTTTCCAGTTGTTGGTCATGGATTAAAGGTTAAAAGGCATGATGGTTCCATGATTAACCCATGGAAGATTAGAGTACTGCAGCTAGCAAAAACCCATAAAACTATTGACAGTGCATACTTAGCAAGAAATAGCAATAAATATGAGTTGAATATTGGAAATGGATAGATTGAAGAAATCAATGCTGTTCTTCCAATTTTTTCCCTGAAAGATGGTTAGATGTCACCACTGTTTAACACAAAATTGTTTAAGCTAGCAGTATCATTTAGGTGGTGCAGAACATTGACACTTATCACGAAGAAGCTTACATGGCTTTACTGGGAAGTACCTTGATGTTTCTGATCAAATTAGCAGAGTCTGAATGGAGAAACCACCTCATCAAGGAGATTTACTTCTCAATGAAATAACTTATGGAGCCACTGAAAAGTTCCAAAATTTCATTAAAGAAGTTGAAGCTAATCCCTATAAACTATTTACTGCAACAGGAGAAGAAGATCATGTGGACATTGTCAAAGTTTTCCTTATCACTTATTACATTTTTCGTGAAGGAAGATTATCAGAGGAACAAATCAATCACTTGGTTGATTTATGTCTGGTTCATTACTGTGAAAAAACTTATGTGGAAAATGAGTTTAAAATCTTTAGGATTGTCGACGTCACAATTGGTGAAGAAAAAAAAGGAAGTTCTCTCTTTAGTAAAATCAAGAAAAATGATATTAATCAAGAAAATGTGATAAAAAATGACATTGACCTAAAAGCAGCAGTTGAAGGAAAACTGAAGAATATCATGGATATGACATCAGTGACTCTCAAATTATCCGAGAAAATATTTGTCCATGAAGAAGAAGATAAGAGAGTTTGTTTTACCCATGTTCATACCTTTTTCAGGAGATTCTATAAGAGGAAGTTACATAAAAATGAAATCTTATTCTATTTCTGGTCACTACCTAAAAGGAAAAACTGAGGAAAACTACAACAAACCAATCATTAAAGACGAAGAAGATTTGGAGAAAACCCTAATGCTTAAAGTTGACTTAAAAGACTTGAATAAGGGTCAGGCCAAAGAATCTAAAAAGATTAAAAAGGTCATTGAATAGCAGATCCTGGACCATTTTAGAGAAACACATTTTGGCATTGTTCCTATCAATGAAAAAAGACTCAAAGAAATACGTGAGTAAAGGAATTTAAATCCAAAGGTCTATGAAACTTAATCATAATAACAATCTCATCAGAAATACATGTATGAGCCCTCATTGCATCTACTTTATGAAACCAATGACAGCTAAATAAGTCCATGAGCATTTAAAGCTTTGGCGACATAAGATTCCATGCAGATTCCACTTAACGGTTTGAGTGAACATGCTGAAAAGGAAAGAAGATCCTGAGAAAATTTGTTCCCATTTGATGAAATCCAACCTTGTAATTCCCAAAAAACATCAAAAAGATAAGGAATTTGTGCTGAATTACATTATAGATATTGCCAAGAACATGCAGTGATGATCGAACATTAATTTATCGGCTAGGAAATCAATATTAATAAAATTATGATCTAGATGGATTAAACTCATAATAACATCAACGAAAATACACCTGATTAAATTCTCATTCAATAGTCACCTGCTTTTGGGCAATCAGTTAAGCAGTCTCTAGTTCCTTCTAAACAAAGGTTTATTAAGACTCCCCGAACAATGGGAAACACTTCCAAAATTATCACCCATGCTCAAACATCATTCAAATGAGCAAATTAAATATTTCCCCACATCTTAAACTCCAAAAACATAAAGATGCTATGTACTATGGATAAATTATCGATAATAAGCGTAATGGCAAAGGTATTATGGTGCACTGATAATGGAAAGATTTATGAAGGAGAATGGAAAGATGATTTTAGGGAAGGAAAAGGTTATGAAAAAAATCCAAATGGGTCTTTTTACGAAGGGAATTTTGTTCATGGGAAGCCAAATGGAACAGGTAAGTATATTTGGAAAAATGGAGATATATATTAGGGATAGTGGGAAAATGGATTCAAGAATGGTTATGGAATGTGGAAGAGTCCTCGTGGAGATTCATACCTAGGAGAATGGAAGGAAAGTAAGGCTGATGGTTATGGAGTTCAAACTTGGGCTAATGGTGATAAATATTAAGGAGAATTTCATTATAGCTTAAAACATGGGGAAGGTCTCTAAAAATTCAAAAATGGAGATCTCTATAAAGGTGTATATGAAAATGGAAAACCATCTGGATATGGATAATATTATTGGGAAAATGGTAGCTATTTTAAAGGGAAGTTTAAAAATGGTCTAAGAGATGGACAGGGACTTTGGAAGAAGGCTCCAGGCAACAGCGATAAGTATTAAGGCTAATACTCAAATGATAAGAAAAATGGTTATGGAATTTTTACCTGGGCTTCTGGGAACTATTTACAAAGGACACTATGAGAGGGATTGCCGACATGGTTATGGATAAATGTACTGGAATGATGGTAGTTATTACAAGGGAAACTGGTACAAGGGAAATCAGAATGGAAAAGGTAATTTTCATCTGTATTTAGGATAAATTTTCACTCTTAGTTAAGGAAGTAAAAAAGGTTTTTTTGAAGATAATGTACTTGTATCTCTAGAAGGGAATCATGTAGATAATCATCAAATACTTGGTACCTTAAAAAGAGATTAAATCATCCCTCTTCCTAATGAATGCTCAACAATTTAGAACAAGGAAAAGAGCCTTTACATCTAAAACCAGAAGCAAAATAACAACCAATACTCTGAATGAGAACAGAGTAAGTACTCAAAAAGATTATCAGCAAAAGGAAAACCCTCCCCTTCATTATAGATACATGTGGCAAAAATAAATATCAACTCCAACTTAGCTCATGTCAAGCTCACCAAAAAAGAGTAAAGAAAGAATTTTACATTCAGCCTTTTATCTCCATAAATTACACAATAAAATCAAAGAGAAGGAAGTATTACCTAAGCAATACATTGGTGATATTGAGAATGATATAGCGGAGGAAAATTCTGAAGAGTTAAAGAATTATGCAAGGAAGCATATGAGCAGTATTCATGCAGTAAAAAAACACTACCAATGATATTTATAATACCACTATTATCCATCAATAGACATTTTTCTTACTACACTCTGTATTTCTTAAACTCATGGTTTCTTGAGCCTAATTCACAGTAAAGTCTTTCAACTCAGTGATACTCGGACTATAGGACTTTAATGAAGCCCAGGACCTATCATTAGTCCTTCTCTCATCTACATCATTTTTTCAGTAGCATGGCTAAGTATTTGTACAATTTAGGATATTTACGAGTCACAAAATTTAATCGAGTTTCCTTCAGATGGTTATTAAAAATTCTACGAGGCATTGTATAAAAATCCTCTGATTCCTCAAGTGTAGCCATTTCTAAAATAGTCAAACCAAGACTCCATGCTTCAGTTTTAGGATTGGGATACATCTCTCCTTGATCTCTGGAGTTGAGGAACTAGATTTCTTCCGGTGCTACATTAAGATGGAGAATTACCAAAGAAGAATATAGTTTTATTGTCATACTTTATCTCTTACTTTTTGCTAAGGATGTTAATTAGTCTTGGAATGTGCCAACATTAATCATTTTCACTTCCTTTTTCTTAGTTAGGATGATATTTTTGGGTCTAATATCTCCAAATCGAATATCTTTTTCTTCAAATTCCTTCGTTGCTTCAAGGAATTTATAAAAAAGATAAAAAATTTCCTGTTGTGAAAAATATGTTAGTTATGTCGAAGCATGCCTTTTTTTTGATTTCAGCATTAAAGAAATACTCAAAGTTCTCAAAGGTCATCTATCATAGTCATCATTAATAATACTTGAAGTTCGTGTTAGGCCCCACAACAACAGTTTAGTGAACTTTGTTCTGTTTTTTTGAGTTCCAAGTCTTCAGCAAGGTATAGTGACTATCTATTCATATCTTTAACTCGGTCATATATCCTAAATTTCCATTGAGTATATTAAGAGGAATCAATGATTGGTTTTTGGTAGATCACCAGCTGTTTACCAAACACCTCCCTCATCTGTACTTCTTTAAAATAGAAATGATGAATAGTAACGTCTCCCCGTGTAGATTTACCTCCCATCAATGCAATTTACAGATATTGGTAAATTTGATTGTATGATAACAGATTTATAAATAAAGGAAAATAAAAGGATTGAAAGAATTATTGGAGAGGTTTCTTTGAAATAATGGTAGAAAGATCCAGATAAAAATGCCTATCATGTGAGTTCTAAGCAATTCAGAATCGAAAGGAAATTCAATATAAAAACTTGAATAATAGTTCTAATCGAATATATAAAAATAGAAAAATGTAAGTGTAGCAATATGATCATCAAGCTTCCTACGCCCTTCGACGCTATAACTCTCTGGGAGGACTATCAATGCCCAGGAATAACTGTCCTGCTAGTTCTGCCGAGGGAGAATACCGAAAGGAGGCCATCAATTGGATTCCTCAAGTGGAGAAAGAAGTCATCAATCAGCAAAGACACCCTTTATATAGCAATTAACTATTTATTCAAATTTCTTATCAAGGGGTACCCTTTGACTGAAAGGAATCATGAGTGCATTGCTGCTGCTATGCTTTTAATCAGTGCCAAAATGAATGAAATCTATCCACCAAAAATATTCTCCCTAATTTCTCGATGTAAACCGTCCCCTTACCAAAGAAGATATAGTCAGTGCAGAAGAATTTATTATCAAAGTGTTTAATTATGATATTGCTAGTCATTAATGTGCCTATCATATTCTTACCAATCTACTCTTGGGAAATCAACAAAAATTAGATGAAGCATAGAAACTCTTAAGCATGATCATACCATTTTCAGAAATTACCAGGCATGAGGAATAAATCATTGCTTTGGCAATAACATCCCTCATCAAACCCCCTCAAATTAAAGAAATTGATAATGGTGACTCCCAGCGGGTGAAGTACCTGGCAGGAAGGATATATAATCTCTATCTTTCCATCAAATCAAGCCCTAAAAATTGATAAATGCTTCAACTTACTACTATTGTCCAAGTGAATAACATATCATTTTTGCTTTTTACCTAATGACTGGATATATAATTTTTCTATTTTCTGAAGTGCTTTCCGAGTTTCAATATTCTTGAATGATTCTGGCTTAAAAAACTCTGGTGCTATTTCATAAAACCACTGTGGTTTAACCTCCATCACTGTTCTCATATAGTTTTTCTTGGTCAGTAACAGTTCTTCATACAAGACAAACTATGGTCGGTAAGTAAGACCAGAACTTGGGTGTATTACAACTACCTGAGAATCTTTCAAGGTTAAATAAACATTATTTTTCTGTAAAATGCCCACTTGAGTGAAGTATCCATTAAGAATACATTTTTTGATGGATTGAGCATTAGATTGTACTGGTATCTCATCCTTGCAAGTGATTCCAACCTTTTTTATAATCAGTTTAAGTTGCTCACGGACATCATCAGCTGCCTTTAAATGCCTATAGTTTAAAAAATTGACATTGCACCAATCTATATCACAATTTTTTCTTTTATACTCATGAAAGGCATTCATTATTGACAAATGATCGCCTTCTTCACTTATGTACTTAGAATCAGAGCATCAGTAGCCTCCATCAACTGCTCTTTGGGTCTGAGGAACACATTAGGACTGCTTAAACATGAAACAATGGTTAAAATTTATTCCACGCAATGATACTTTGGTGAACAAAGTAAAACTTTCGATAGTTCAGGATTTAGGGGGAATTATGCCATTCTATAACCTTCAGGAGTTAGATTCCCTTCATCATCCAAGGCTCCTAAATAATTTAATAACTCAAGTGCTCTCATTAGGGTCTAAGGTGCTGGTGGATCCATAAAATCAAAGTGAACTAAATCATTAATTCCCAATTTTTTCAGTGATAAAACTGTTGATGCCAATTAGATCTTAAAATCTCAGCATATGTATTTTCAATAAGTTCAGTATTATAGGAGGCCTTCTGTGTAGAGTCTAAAGCATTTACCAGGTCTAGTACGACCAGCTCTACCAGCACGCTGCTTAGCACTCGCCTTACTAATAGGAGATACATAATAAACTTTAAACTCTCATCCGAGGATTAAAAACTTTCTGTTTAGAAAAATCCTGGATCAATCACATAGACTATTCCATCAATAGTGATACTAGTTTCAGCAATATTAGTAGCAACTATTATTTTCCGCCCCTTTATACCCTTTTTGTTGGGTTCAGGTGGAGCCTAGAATATTCTCTGTTGCTGATGAGGTTGTAGTGTAGAAAACAAAGGTATTACTGAGACTGGACCAACTTCTTGACCAAGTTTCTTAACTTCTTCTTCAATCCGATTACAAGCTGTCTCTATTTCTTCTTCTCCAGTAAGAAATAGCAATATGTCACCCTCAGCTTACTTCTAATGAATAACAAGGGCTGTTTTAATTGATGCTTAAACATAATCAGTTTATGGCTACTTGCTATAGTAGATGTTAACTGGGTACATCCTTCCAGGAATATTGAGCCTAGGAGCTCCATCAAAATATTCTTGAAATTGACAGCATCCATGGTAGCTGACATAACAATAACTTTTAAGTCAGCTCTTTTCTTTAAAATTTATTTCAACAAACCAAATAGCACATCAGTATTGAGGGTTCTTTCATGAGCCTCATCTAAATAATCACCGAGTATTTCTCTAGAAATGGATCGAGCATAGCTTCTCTTAGCAACATACCATCTGTCATATACTTAAGTATTGTTTTATTGGATGTTTAGTCTTAAAATCTAATAGAAAACCCAACTTCTTCACCCAAAACAACATCCATTTCTTCACTAACTCTCTTAGCAACTGACATAGCTGCGACTCTTCTTGGTTGGGTACATGCAATACCTTTATAATCTGTTGGCTATTCCAGCTTCAATGAGAAATTGTGGTACTTGAGTAGTTTTACCAGATCCAGTTTCACCTACCAAAATGACCACTTGAAATCCCTCAAGCAGAGATCCAACAATTGATTCCTGGCTTCATATGCAGGCAGTTTTTTTCTTACTTCCAATATTTCATAGTAACGACTTGAGTAGGGTTTATTGGTTAGGAAGTTGATATCTTGTTTGATTTTCTTCTTAATAATGCGTTTGGGAGGTTCTTATAAGTGATTGTCTTCTGTACTAGCTTTGGATCTACTCATGAATATTAGACAAATGATTATAATTATAAGAGTTTAAGAGTAAAAGCTCATAACTATCACACACTTAGTCACACTATTTCCCAAAAACATCATTAAGTTAATTAAACCACTACAGGAACATTCACCTATTAATAAAAATTGAAAACTAAAATTTAAAATTATTATGAAAGCACAGTAAATTCAAGAACTATTTCCAAACCAGCCACCGAGACAAAGACTTTAATCCTTTCCATCTCAATCAAACCCGCAGTAACAACCATAATCACCATTATCACATCAACACAACTACATCAAGTGCCAAGCAAACTATCCCTGTGCTATTTGTGCCAAATTAAGAATAACTTGTCCCTTCCAAACTAATAATAATATTAATCACATCTATCAAAGACCTAAGAGTATATCCCATCAAATCAAACCATCGACAACAATTAATCAAATACATCAGATACATACTCAGCCACCCAATAACTCAGGCAATCAAAATTTGCTCACCCAAACAATATCTCAACCAGTTCCGCAACAAGAACAAATTATTTTTTATCCAGTTTATCACAATAGATATATTGTTAATCCAGAACTCCAGAATACTAGTTAACCACGTGTTTCTTATCCCCAACATAAAAACTAAGGTAGTACATTTATTCAAAGCAACTCGATGCAGAGGAGGCCAAACTTTATGACCCCCAAACAGCTTAAATAAATGACTGAACAATTCTATCATTGATTTTCTTACCACCTCTTAATGAGACAATAAGTTTAACTATAAATATTGATGTTTGAGGTGTTAGCTACAAGCTTATGATGAATTAAGTATTTGAAAGAATAATTTGAATGAGTATCATTTTTTTCTATCAAGGAGGGGCTTAACATATTCCTTGGCCAACTCCCGCACCCTTTCATCAAAAGATGCCACTTTTATTTCACCTCCAATTCTATAAAGGGGATTTAATAACAGGGAAGTTAACTGTTCATTGGCCTTAATGAAAAACTCTTTAATAGAGTTATCAGCCTTTTTGTCAAGGTAGTTGCGAGCTTCCTTATGGAACATAAACATCAGTTTAAGACCTACATTATCATTAGTATACCAATACAATTTACATAACAAAAAATAGGAGTTTCTTAATTTCTGAGCATCCCCAAGTAAAATTCACGCTTCTTCGGGATGATCGATTCAACACTATCTAAGGAAGCATGCAACTGGAATAATTATTTGATTTGTCTTTAGGGGTGGATGATTGGTAATTCATAGATGGGCTTATCTCCATCAAATATTACAAACATTGGACAATATTATATTCCAGAATAGGTGATATTGTTTAGATCAATTATAATATATAAGATACCAAGAAATGTCAAGCAATAGTGATCATAGTTCTGCTGATGCTGAGTATGAGGATGAGGAAGAGGAGCTTTAGCAAAGATAAAGTATAGTATCAGCAAGGGGAATCCAAAAATATTGAATCTTTTTAGTCTAAAATAATAAGTTAAGTCCTAAGTCCATTAACCCAGTTAGTTCCCATAGCAGCAATAATAAGTCTAAAATCAGCAACAAAAACCAGTTAATCAATAGTCATAGCAGCCAATGGTAGAAACTAATCATCAAGAATAAATTTAGGAGGAAGTCAAGAAAGAACTGGCAGAATAACCAAGTCAAAGAGAACAACTAAAATAATCACAACAACCAGAACAACCTGTGACAATCAGTTTACCTGGGAGAGTTTAAGAAATAGTCTCAGAAAGTGTAACAGTGGAATGTATAGTTGATTCTAAAATCGAAGAATCACAAGCCAAAGTCTCAAGTCAGGAAGTAGAGCAACAGCCAATCTAATAAGAAAAAGTCAAGGAAGAAGTTTAATAAGAACCAAAATTACCATAAAATTAAGATAATCCTAACCGAAAATAAAATTCAAACAACGAGAAAGATAACTAACAAAATATTGATTAGCCAATAGAAATTCCAAAGGAGTCTCCAGTCTGGGAAAAGGTCGAATCTGAGGAATTCACTAAGGTTGGTGAAAAAGTCAATGAATAACAATAACAACCCTGCTAAGAAGAAAAGAAATCACGCATTTCCAAAGAGGAAGAGAAAGTCAATGAACAATAATAATAGCCTTGTTAAGAAGAAAAGCAACCAGTTATTTCCAAATAAGAAGGAAAAAATATTGACTAAAATAATGAAGATAAATTTGAGGAGAAAACTGTTGTGACTTAAATGATTGAAGAGAAAGCTTAAAAGACTTTAAATTAATAGCAATAACAGCCTAAACAATAATAGAAATAAACTCAAAAAAAAGCATAATAAGAATTGAAAAAGAATGAAGAAATAAAGGAAGTAGATATCTAAGCCAAACCAATGCAAGCAGAAGGGATAAAAGGGGTAGACATTTTAGCGAAGCCAAATTAGTTATAGAAAAAGTAAGTTCCCAAATAAAATGACTCAGAAGATAATAGGAATTTCACCTCAAGGTAGACATAAGAGAATAAAGATATTAGAATGGAAGTAGAACAGAATAAGAATGAAGGAGAAACATTTAGACCTAAATTTTAAGAGGATGACTAAATAAACAAGCCAAAGCATAATGGTCAAAACAAAAAAACATAGAATCCCAATGATAAAATTCAACCCAATCAGCCAGAACAGGACAAATAAAAGAGATAAAATTTTAAAAGTTAACAAAAAAAGATTGAATAAATGCCCAATGATCCAGTAAAAAAAGAAAAAAAATTCATTCCTATTGAAGATTCTGTTGAGGATGAGAAAAAAATAATGGACTAGCCGCCAAGACATCCATCTTAAAAATCCCTGATCCATGGCAAAGCAAAAATTCCCAAGAAAGAGCAACACCAGGGTAATGAGCCTCAATCCTGTGACTGCCTTCTTATGTGATTGATTCACAGTAGATTTAATATAATATCAATATTACACATAAACCCATAATTTTACAACAATGATTTTCTACCTATTAATGAATGACAACCCTGCTATTGTAGAGGACTTAAATGATGATCATGCCAATTCATTCGCAGTGAACCCCTGAATTATAGTTGAAGAATAGGCCATCCAATGTCTGACTCTCTCCTCTTTTTATTCAAGGTACCTACAGAATAGGATGCTTTTAACAACATTAGGTTATAATTAATTCCAATAATGAAGAATCTCAAAAAAATGAATCTAATTATTGACTGTGCAGAAACTTAAGAGTTAGATGCAAGCATATATTCAGAATTTGGCAAGGATGGACTGAGGTTCTTAAAAGATGGAATACATATTGGTCCTGAAGGTCTGACAACTATTTCTGGAGACCACATCAATTCCCTGCTCCCCACCACCAAAGAATCATTTGTGAATACTGGCAGCACACTAGGAAAGGGGGCAGCTTGTACAGTTCAGGAGGGAATATATAAGCCTCTCGGAATTAAAGTAGCAATCAAGGTATAATTCAAAATATTTAGAGCATAATAATTTACGATAGAGTTAAAAGACATCAAGTAATGAATGATTTGAGGGTACTACTGGCTAATTTAATCAAATAAGAAAAAAAAGGATACAAGTGTGAATTTCTAGTGACACTCTATGGAGCTTATTTTGATGAGGGATCTGTGAAGGTAATCCTTGAACTCATGGATGGTGGCTCTCTGGCTGATATCATTAATATCTATAGGAAGGCTGAAATTAACCCCTGTTTAGATGAAAAAATATTAACCAAAATTGCTCTACAGGTTTTATGTGGTATTTCCTACTTACACAGTAACCAACTCCTGCACAGAGATATAAAGCCAGGAAATATCCTCATAAATACTAAAGGGGAAGTCAAAATCAGTGATTTTGGTATATCCAAAGAATTAGTAGTGGAACAAGAGTTTACTAAGACTTTCATTGGCACCAAAGATTATATGAGTCCTGAAAGAATAGAAGGTAATCAATACACTTACTCAAGTGATATATGGAGCTTTGGGTTAGTGATGTATGAATTGGCTACCTCCAAGTTTCCATATCAGCGTAGGGATTATATTGAACTCAGACAGGAATTCATCGATAAAGGCACTCCAGTATTACCATCCTAGTACTCTACGGATTTCAATTAGTTCATCAGTTAAGCACTGAATATTGACTAAAAGAAAAGATCTTCAGCACTTGAACTGCTTGGACATCCTTGGATCCTTAAGAACATCAGTTCTTAAGTAAGCATTAAGTCATGGCTAGTGAAAATTAAAGAAGAAATAATTCCATTAATACCCATTCAATGAATAAAAAATAAGAGTATATATTCAGGCCAACTAGGATTTAGATGATTGAATAAATGATGTATATGAGTTAGTGGGATTGTTGAAGTTCTTATTATTTTATTATTTGATGACTGATTCAAAATAACCTCCTAATCACTTAGTGAACATGTAGACACCTGAAAGACCTGCATCATAATTCTACCAAAAAGACAAATACCTCAAAAAAGAATATGGAGAGGTCTGGGGCCGCTAGAGTCATTCCATTCGCCGGAAAATGATTCTTGAAAAGCACCCATAGGTAGCCAAACTCTTAGAACCCGATAAACCTTATACCATCATATTAGTCTTAATTCTAGTTCCAATCGCATTAGCTATCATTTATCTGGTAAAAGTACAATATTTTTAAATCAAGGACTCATCATGGTTGGTATTTTTATCAACCCTATATTTTATTGGTGGAACCATCAATCATACTTTACATGTATTGATTCATGATTTAACCCATTGGGCTGGCCATTCCAGCAAAACTGTATGCAAAATATTTGCTATCATTTGTAACATTCCAATGGGAGTTCCATCAGCTCTCTCCTTCGGAAAATTCCATTCTGACCATCATAATTTCTTAGGCTAACATGGTAAAGATCCTGATCTACCATTTGTAATTTATTCACTAGCCTAGGCAGCATAATCAAAATTGATACAAAGTAAAATTGGTAAATTTGGTTTTTTACTCTGTTTGTCTATAATTTATGCCTTAAGACCAGTTTTATTTTTTAAAAAAGAAATCTGGCCCTCTGAATTAATTAATGCTGTCGTTATAATTTGCACAGACCTACTCTTATACAAGTTTTGGGGTGGATCTGCCTTATTATACTTATTACTTGGAGCATACTTATCAATTGGGCCTCACCCTGCTGCTATGCATGTAATTGCCTAGCACTATTAGTTTGCTACTGGACTAGAAACCTATGACTATTTTGGATTTTGGAATGCTTTTAATCTCAATTTGGGGTACCACATTGAGCACCATGACTTTCCCACTTGTCCATGGTACAACTTACCCAAAATCAGAGTAGCAGCTCCCTAGTTCTATGAGTATCTTCCTTGTCATTCAAGTTATTTAGCAATTGCTTGGAAATTTGTATTTGATGACAACTTTAACCTGTACAATCGAACTTTGAGATGGATTTCCAAAAAATTATCATGATTTAATTAGTTTCTAGTCGATAAGAATTATTTATTATATTACTATGTTAAACAGAAGGCCATTCCAATTGTCGGTTCCCAAAGGAATGAATAAAATCCTCACAACTACAAATAGTAGCTAACTGTGGTTAGGAAGTTATATAGCAGCTGTTGATGTGTAGACTTTAGAAAAGTATAATATCAAATATGGTACCAATAATTTAAGTTAGTCCTAACAGCAGCTGATGGTCTCAATATTAAATACCCAAAAAAACTCAGTATTGAGCATTTAACTATTCATGCTCATGACAATCCCAATTACAAAATGGCTCAACACTTCACTCAGGCATTTAAATTCATCAAAAATAGCCTAGAAAGGGGAAATATCTTAGTTCATTGTGCAGCTGGAATTTCAAGAGTAAATTTAATCATTATATAGTCCTCGACATGTGTCATTGTCTACCTCATGAAGGAAGAAAAGTATTCTTTTAAGGAAGCTTTGTCTTTCCTCCAAAAGAAAAGATCAGTAACTAGGCCGAACTACGGGTTCCAGAGTTAACTAGTTCAGCTAGATCTAAGGCTCAGAAAAAATGGACATTATCAACATCGCAATTAACACTAATTTTAAGAAAATTAAGAGGAAGGAAGCAGAAACATTATTAAAATATATAAGAAAACACACTTGAGGAATATGAAAGAAAAGCAAGAATTCCAATATTAAAACAGTGAACAGGTAAGAGTCCCATTGTCAATTCCAAAGACAGTAAGCAATAAGTCTCAACTTCAATCCCTTCAAAAGAAATTATATATTCCAAGTAAAACCCCCGTCAACGTCAAGTATAGTCTCAAACAATAAAGTAAGGTTAAAAGAACTTGAATAAACTAATATTGACTTATTATCCCGATTAAATCTATTATATCAGATATAATATCAGAACGATGTAAAAAGGTAAAGATGTTTTTATGAGCTTCGAGCAGTTTGTGGAGGGACTAGGGACCTGGCAAAAACCTCTCTAAACCTTCATTAAATCCAAAACTTTCCAAAACATTTACAAGTATGTTAAAGAACAATATGAATCTGGAAAGAAGGTATATTCATATTGATTTAGATTTACCCACCCAAAGATCTCATCTTCAATGCATTCAAAACAACCCCTATTAAAGATATTAAGGTCGTAATTGTTGGTCAAGACCCTTATCATCAACCAAAACAAGCACATGGTCTGTGCTTTAGTGTATTGAAGCCAGTGCCACCTCCACCCTCTCTTAAAAATATTTACAAAAATTTGGTAGCAGATCCAAAGGTTGACTTTAAACTACCGAATCATGGAGATTTAACTCATTGGGCATAACAAGGGGTTTTTCTACTGAATGCTACCTTGACTGTAGAAGATAGTCAACCTAATTCCCATGCTAAATGTGGATGGCAGTAATTTACAAGTCACGTGATTTAAGTGATCAATAAGCAAAGTGATAAAGTAGTATTCTTACTATGGGGAAAACCGGCTCAGGAAAAAGCCAAAGCTGTGAGTTCACAAAAGCACCATATTTTTAAAACATCACATCCATCACCTTTATCGTTTAAAAATGGGTTTTCTGACTCAAGTACTTGTTCATCTAATATAGAGCATTTCTCTCAATGCAATGAGTATTTATAAAAAATCGGAAGAAAGCCCATTGATTGGAATGTGAAATGATTTGTGAGTCCAATAAGATAATTATTAATGAATATGAGCTATTTAAATGAGTGCAACTTGGCAGACAAAGAATCATAACAGCTTTCTGAGAAGTCATCATCTCTCAAGAACTTATAAAGGGGGGCAGAAGAGGAAATGAACTATTTCAATGAGTTCTGTAGGGTCTTTTTAGCTAATTCAGTTCTATCTACCAACTTCAAAGAAATTAGGCAGGAAAAAAATGAACTCATCAATCAACTCAACAAACTCTAAGTAAGACTAACCTAATTCCAGAAAAAAACTGAATCATTGATCAATGGACCAAGTGAAAAAAGCCATGATAGAGAAAAAAGAACCAGAAGATCGGCTAATTAAATATATAGACATTATCAATGTAAAGTCAAAGGATGCTGCAAATCATATGGGTAAGAAGGATATTGATATAGTTCTGAGGGCAGCCTTAATCAACATGTCAAAATCAAACACCCAGACATCTACCAGGAAAAAAACATTTGCAACTAAAAATATTCCAAAAAGCTATTACGGAATTAAAAAAGGTCAGATGACAACAACTCCCTTATTTGATTCAGAATCAATTTTAGCATTAATCAATTAAATATACAAAATGGAGCTAGAGCCTAATGAAAAGACTTCAGTGTTCAGTTGGGGTTTCCTTATTAGAAAAAACCAAACACCAGTTCCAATGCTTGTCAAGGAGCTGGAAGGAAAAAATATAAAGAAAGTTTCTTCAGGAGGTTTCTTTTTTCTTGCATTGGGTGAACATGGCAGTCTCTATGGGTGGGGTGAAACCAAATACAGCAGATATGGAATCAATGGATAATTTCAATAAATACCGAAGACAATCAGCTTAAAAGTTAAGATAGCTGAGATATCAGCTGGTAATTGGCACTCGATGATAGTGGATTATGATGGAATAGCCTATGGGGTAGGACATAACAAATATGGAGCCTGTGGAGTGGGTAATTTCAATAATATCTAACAATATACTCCTACAACTCTTGGCCAGCCAACTAAATCAGTATCTTGTGGAGACGGTTTTACATTATTCTTGACTACCAATGGCAGTTTATTTAGTTGTGGATTTCATTAATATCATGGACTGAAGAAACAAGAAAACATCTGTAATCCAACTCAAATCAATATTGATGGATAGTGCATGGCTTTCAGTGCAGGATTTACACATTCACTTTGTGCTACTAAAAGTAAGGTTGTTTATTCATGGGGAGATGGGACTTTTTTACAATTAGGCCATGGCAATCATAAGAACCATGTTCAGCAACCCAAAACTATTGAAAAATTGGAGGGGATTAATATCATGAGTGTTTCATGTTCTAGGGGATAAAAAAATTGTCATAGTTTTGCTATCAGTGCTTAAGGAGATGTATACAGTTGGGGAGCCGGGTATAAAGGAAAATTAGGGCATGCAAGTTAATGGAGTCATGCAGATAGTGGAGATGAGCCCTTTCCGAGAAAAATAAAACACATAGACTGTAAGATTAAAAAAGCAGGGGGAGGGGGCATCCACTCAACTATCCTCAGCTAATACGGAGATATTTATTCATTTGGTTGTGGAAGTGATGGCAGATTAGGTCATATTTAATCAACAGATCATCGATATCTCTATAGAGAAGGGTATCCTCGTAAAATTTAGACATTGAAGGAATGGACGATAAGTGACCTTGCAAGCTCATACTACCATAATATTTGTGTTGGAACAAAAAAATATAAATGATTAAGTCATCATAACAACTAATCCATCTAATTAGTAATATTTTCAGGATTTTTGGCTTTTTTTGGTTGAATATCTAATTCTATTGAGAGCCCCATACTCTTTTTCCTACTCTTCAATGATTTCGGTCATATCAGCGTGATATTTTTGTAGATATTTTTTACCCACATAGTTTCCATTATGGTTACTCAATTTGCTGCTTTACCGGAGAATATCTGATTTAATAGACATCATATCATGTGAGAACTGAGCAATTTGTTCTTACTCAAGTTTGAGTAGGAGGGTAAAAAAGCCATTCTTGATTTTATCCCTGTTTTCTAATTCATTAAATTTCCCCTTGATATCGGTGCCTTTCATGAAATAGGAATTTGCATCAGGCTTTTGGAGTTGCTAGATGATGAACTGATAAATCATGAATCCTTTATTTCTTGATATATTATCGAAACGAGGGATTGCTCATCATGACTTCTTCCATCAATTTCTTCACCTTGGTGGATTTGGTCCTTAGTATTGATTGGTTCATATTTTTAATGCAGTATTTGGTCTCTTTAAAATCTCTAATCATCCGTTCATAGTTAGGCTTTCTTGTTAGGGGCTTTTTATGGAGATAAGAGCAAATATTAAATCTCCTACTCCGATACTGAGCCATTTATGCTTGCATTTCCAAAATATTTAGAATAAATATCAACCGAAATTCTTTATTTTTCATAAAAGCATTTCAGAAACCTGTCTTACTTATATCATTGTGCAATAAGTTTTCCCTTCTTACCTTATTTTGATGTTCTTTTCGTAAAGTTTCCCCCAAACTGATTTCACTCACTGCTTCTTTATGCGGAATTTTTTTCCTTTCAAAGAAAAATTGTTCAGGATGCAACACTTCCCGGGTCAACTGAGTAGCTTCTTGTTTTGATCCTTTAGATTTGCTTCTACTTCTTTTAGTTTGGTCATGACTGATAGAAGAGCTTGATTTCCCGAAAAAGTTCTCTCTTGAGTTGCTGTTGCCTTTTTTATTAATAATAGTTGTTGTTTTATTAAAGCTGGGTATATCAAAATTTTTTTCGGTAAGTTGAGGAAGCTATAAATTAGTGAAAATATTTTCAACTTTCTTCCTTTCATAACCCTTCCTGAAGATGCTTTCTAGCGCTTGGAAGTGGTAGAGCAAAAGTTCAAAGTTCCGGATTATATGGATGTTGGTTACTTTTGATTTCCAAGGATTTAATTTATAGATTCTCAACATTTCAAGTTACTGTTAAGTTACCTCAGTCTGAACAGGAGGCCAATCAGTTGAGAGAATTACTGTAAAATCTATTTATTGCCAAAATTACCTCTGTTGCTATAAATGGTTTCAGATGGAAACACAGTTAATGATGGAATCCATCTTTTTCCATTTCCTTCAACCCTTGCTAGAGTATCATTGGAAACAATCTTGGAGATTTTTTAATTTCTCCAAAGGTCGTATGCTCTAAAATTGCCCTCAAAATCTAAGACAAATGCAACTCCCAACTCAGAAATTTTGATGTTGGAAATAGCAATAGGCACTTTACTTTCAAAAATATTGGTTCTTTTCACTTAGTTTTGCTTGCTAATAATATTGTCAATGTGAACAGATCCCTCATTGCTGCCAGAAATAATCTTCCAGTCCTCAAAAAATCTCACGCATGAAATACCCTTGGGGTGCTTATCAGTTACTAATTATAAACTTGAAGTTTAAGTGTTCCAGATTGTCACAGATCCATCACTAAGCCCATGAGCTATGTATAATTAGTTAGGCATTGATAGCTACACACATAAACTTGCATATAGATTTGACAGTTTTTCAACATTTTTAATGCTCAGCTTTGATTGGAGGGCCTCTGCTTTTCTTTTCTGCAGACTCTCAGGCGCTCTTTGCTGGAAATAGGAAACATATAGGTAATCAGGTACTAAGAACAGTTCAGGCTTTCTTATTTCTCCAATATAAAAATCCTTTGTATTGGTCCAACCATAAATTATTTTTTTGGCTATTTTGACGGTAGTTCCTTTCTCAAAATATTTGTTCTTGGGCAGTTCATAGCTCCCATTCAACACGTATATATAAGGTCTAAATTTTGGAAGTTGATAGCTAGCAGTATTATCGAATCCTTAGTCTTTTTCTGTTTCTTGAAAGGCTATATTCTCATTGTACTCCAATTTCTTTTCATCCTTGGGTTCTTCAGCAACTATTTCGACCTTCTTATCATCTTTTTTTTTAGTATCTTTCTTAGATACCTCTGTCTCTGTTGGAATTTCCTTTTTCTTTTTCGATTTCAGCCTTTCCAAAAGCTATCCATGTTTTGGTATGATGGGATGCCCTTCAAACTCCAGACTAAGCATGCAATCTTTTATTTTCTAGATTTCTTCCCCAAAGGATACCATTTTCAGTGGATATTTTAAGATCTTTTTGATTTACTCTTCTAGCAGGGGTACTGATGATGTTTTTGTATGTGCATCAATATCCAGAATTACTTCAGGAATTGAATACAACTTAATGCTTCCATTATAAGCTTTTACAGCCAAAATTTTTCCTGAGTCGAATAGTTAGCACTCAAAAGGATATTTGCCAATTAGGGTTTATTCTTCACAAATCACTATTTCATGAGTAATGAATATTTTAGGCTACCAATGCTTATATCTTACAATAAATATGGATGGATGGTTATTAAAGGCAACTGCAGCTGTGGTGATCATGGTCTCTCCATCTGATATGACTGCTTCGTCAATTTTGATGACTCTCTTACCAGAAACTATTTATTTCCTATTTTTACTATAAATTTACTTATAAAAAATGGCTTTCTTGGCTGGATCTAAGAGATAAATGTTTCCAGCTCTATCTCCAGCAAGTAAGTGATTGTGGGTGGCTGCCCGAGAATTGAAACAGGAAAGTTGTTCAATGTCTATTGAAACTGGTGCAACATACTCTTTGATGTTACCTTAATAATTGGGGTTTTTCTTTTTTTACTCAACCTCATAGAGTTTAAGATTAAGTTGGTGTAGTATGGTTTAATTGAGTACTTCATCAATAAGTCGATATGGCATAGGGAGCTGATCCTGAGCATTGTCAGGGTTGCAGATGTCCCATGAATTTAGTTACTATTTTTTCATCAGTTATATTTTTAAACAGACTCAACTATCATAAGCAAATGTTATATTCATTTTCAAGAAATCAAAGCATGGGTCAGCTTCTGCTCCAGCTCAGGCAATGACATATTAATTGGATAATTCTGACTTTTTTTGATCTTTTTCAGAAACTGTTCGTATTTTTCCAGCTCAAGTTGATAAAAGTGCCATTATTTAACAACATTCTTGATCCATCTCCATCCTATTTTAAGCCTGGTCTTGAGTTTGCCAACTGCAGCATCTTTGCAATACAGCTCTACCATAGAAAGGAAATGAGCTATGAAATTAGCAATTTTAGTTGAACAGTTTTCAATTTCTTTTTGCATTGGATTCAATAATTTTGATTGAGGTGTTGATTATTATCCATGCATGAGTGTGCTAGCCCTCTGAGCTTTATGTAGTGGACTCTAGTGGTTCTTCTGGATGAAACTAAAATTTTTCCTCATGTTTTTATTTTTCGCAGTAATCTAATCTTCTAGGCGAATGACAAGATGCTTGAGTTCAGCAATTTCTTCTAGGTAATCCCTGATTTATATTTTCTGAATGCTTTATAGTTGCTTTTTAGAGTGCCTTAGTTCTTATTGGCATGCCTCAAAAGCTGCTGTAAGTTCTTACTGGAATATTCGCATGTCTTGAATACAAATTTCTTTGTTATGAAGTCTATGTTATAGAATTTGGGATTTTTCTCTTTCTCTTTTGAGTTCAAACTCAATAAGCAGTTAGTAGTCTTCTTCAGATTAGCGGTGATAAGGAGTGTAATCGTATCTGAAACCATAGGGTGCCAGTTTAGAACGGATAACCCTATTTCTACTTTCTTGATAATCAGACATCTTAATAAATAAGCTGTTACTATATGCATTCATTGAATAAATTTTAAAATATCTCTATTAGCTTCACTAATTGGCTCTATCAGTAATCCAGAGATCATTTGCATGGAAAGCTTAGTAGTTTATTCTTTTGAGCCTTTTCAAGTAGAGCAGCCTCTTTACTCCTGTGTGGCAGTAATTATGGTTCTGAGGCCTCTGTTTTTATTATAGGAGCTAATAGTATACTTTTTGGTTGCTTATTGTTCGCCTAAAATTGGTTCTTCATAGTTGGATGAACCCTATGTTCATAGGCATATTTTTGGTTTCCTTGGAAATGCAGGTGTCCCATCTCAGAAAATTCTCTTTTCTCTCTGAAATTTTTTTCTTGAAAAGATAGTTAACAATCATGTTGATGGTTTTTAAGGAGCTCTTCTGCTTTGTGCTCCCCAATTTTCGGGAATGTGATCTGTTTAGATTTATTCATGAATGCTGGTACCTTATACCTTCCCTTATTTTCATCATATTTGCTCTTTTATCGAATTTAGTTGATTTGCTCTTTGGTAAGCAATTTTAAGCAGACTTGTTCAAAAAAATCTCTTTCCATTTCAGTGTCTCTAATTTCATCTGTAAGAATTTATTTTTCATTTTGGTGCTCTGTTTCAAGATCATTGACTTCTTCCAGAGTTGACTTGTATTTTTTCCTAAGAAGGTTCAATGCCTCTTTGTATTTCAAATTCATTTCCTGAACATTTTTAAAATTTTAATTAAACTCAAATAGTTGTTCCTCTGCTTTTCTGGCTTGCTCCACAATTTGTTACCTTTCAGCTCTTTCCTTCTTAAGTTTTGTTTTCAAGTCTTTATATTTTTTGCTAGCACCTCCAGAATGACTTTTCATGACTTGTCCCTCTAACTCTTTGATTTTCAACATCATATGTTCCTTTTCAAGCTCGTTTTAAGGTGAATCTAAGGTACTAAAGTTTCCAAAATTAACTTTTCCTTCGAGTTGCTGTCGTAATTTGGTAATTTCATCAGCATATTCTCTCAGTAAGGCATCCTTAGGATCTTCATTGATAATTGGCTTATTGGTAATTTTTTTAGCCCTGGAAGCATATCTAAGAGTACTTAAGGTTTATTCATAGTTGTAGTTTGCTGGTGATACATTTGCTAAGATAATTATATGATATACCTATCATAATGGTTTTAGTGTTTCCACCAAGGGAATCCTCCAGCAATCTGGTGAGTTTAGAATCTCTATACGGGATATGTTTAGATTTTATATCTACGAGGGCGCAAATAACATTGCCTAAAGCACTCAATGATAAATTAATCTTAGCAGCCTCTTTAAGACGGTCTCCTGTTGCATTTGTTTTTGATTGCCTTTAGGAGCCTGCCAAATCCACTAAATTTAACTTAGAACCAATGAACTTCTATTCTTCCTGGTTTTCAACATAAATGGTGAAGACACTGTGTGATCGAGAAGAGTCTTTGTTCATGGCAGTAGATGCTGTGAATCTGTTCTTAAACCCAATTTATAACTTGTTTTTGATTTCTTACAAGTTGTTTACAATTGGTATGGTAAGATTTTTGACATAGACTCCTTTATCAGTGGATTCTCTCATTTCTTTCCTCTCCCTGATATCCTTTCCTATCTATGAATACATGCCTACCTAATAGATCATGAATTTCTTAGTTATAAATTTCTAGAAAGGAGCATCTGAGCAAAAATGTTTTATTTTTTTCGCTTTCAATGATTTGAATGATATGATCAAATGTTCTCGGGATGATACCCTTCAGTTTAGGATCAACTGGGTTGCCAATGACTGTATGTGTTTTCCCACAGCCAGTTTGACCATATGCAAAAATAGTTCCATTATAGCCCTCCATTACAAACTCAACCAAATTGAAGCTAGTTTGTTCATAGACATATTATTGCGCTGAGTCTGGTGTAAATACATTATCATAGGTGAAGGCTTTTGCTAATTAACTACTCTCCAAATTAGTGAGACTGATTTGATTAAGTTTTGGGTTGGCTGCCACGACTTCTTTACAATCTAACTGAAAAGCAAAATACTTTTGGATTTTTCAAGTTCATTAAGGGGTCTTATTCGGACAACTACTTTAACGTTTTCAGTCATTAAATATCTCAAATTACATAATAGTCTAAATCAGGTAGAAGGTGTTAAAGGTATGACAATGATAACAAATATTAATCAAATGGATATAAAATTTAGAATAAATAATTCACTCAAAGGG
>CASCJZ010000298.1:28782-51568 GCA_949152475.1 Terebella lapidaria
AGAAACCTTTAAGGTACCAAAAGAAACAATTGAAAAGCCACTACTAATTAGTACTGCTAGAACATCTCTTTGTACTAAGCTTAATCCTGAATTAGCAAATCAATTGGTTGAAATTGTGGTTGATGCAGTTAATATTATCAGAATATCTTAAAAACCTATTGATCTTCATATGGTGGAAATTATGCATATGGTTCATAAATTAGCAGGAAATACTCAATTAATCAAGGGATTAGTTCTTGATCATGGAGCTAGAAATCCTGATATGCCTAAAAGACTAGAAAATTGTTATATTTTAACATGTAATGTTTCTCTAGAATATGAAAAAACTGAGGTTAATTCCCAATTCTACTTTGCTACTGCTTAAGAAAGAGATAAAATGGCTAAAAGTGAAAGAAGATTTGCTGATTAAAGATGTAAAAAAATCATTGATCTTAAAAGGAAAGTATGTGAAGGAAATGATAAATCATTTGTAGTTATTGATGAAAAAGGTATTGATCCTATATGTCTGGAAATGTTTGCAAGTGATGGAATTATTGCTTTAAGGAGGGCAAAAAAGGAGAAATATGGAGAGATTAATCCTATGTTGTGGTGGTACTGCTGTTAATTCAGTAGAAGAACTAACTTAAAGCGATCTAGTACTTTATATAATTATGATAGGGATATGCAGATGAAGTTTATGAGGTTGTTTTAGGAGAAGAAAAATATACTTTTGTTGAAGGAGTTAAGAATCCAAGATCATGTACTATTTTAATTAAGGGTCCAAATGAACACACCATTTCAATGATTAAATAGGCTACTAGAGATGGTCTAAGAGCAGTTAAGAATGTCTATGATGATAAATCTATTATTCCTGGAGCAGGGTCTTTTGAAATAGCTGCTAATATGAGGTTAATTGAATACTGTAAAAAAGTTGAAGGAAAGGCTAAATTAGGAATTGAAGCTTTTGCTGAGTCTCTATTAGTTGTTCCCAAAGTATTAAATAATCTTATTTAGATTTTAGCAGAAAATAGTGGATATGATATTCAAGAGGCTATAATCATGATGAAAGATGAATATTATAAGAGTAAGATTCCAGTTGGATTGAATGTTCAGACTTTAGGCACTATTTCACCCATGAAGGAACAAATCTATGATAATTATTGTACCAAAAAAGCAGTGGCTTAAACATTGCACCTACCTTAGTGGAGCAATTATTATTAGTGGATGAA
This sequence comes from Terebella lapidaria, assembly GCA_949152475.1. Classification (NCBI taxonomy): domain Eukaryota; kingdom Metazoa; phylum Annelida; class Polychaeta; order Terebellida; family Terebellidae; genus Terebella; species Terebella lapidaria. The sequence continues at coordinate 29,991 of CASCJZ010000298.1, forward strand.
ATTATGAGTGCTGGGAAAGGAATGGGAGGAAGTAACAGAATGCAATGATCTAAATATCCCTCATCCAAAAAATATTGTATAATTTGATAATCCATACATACAATGATTTTAATGGTTCGACTAACCATTGTCATATTGTATATGTTATCATTAAAAATATAGAATATATGGGATATTGTTTGGAGACATATCAGAGTGCACAGCCAAAAACATTGACAATACATATAAGTGATGCTGAATCCCATTTGACCGTAACAGTTCCATCTACTTCATTATCCAAAAACATGATCCTGAGAGATTAAGTCCACAATCTGCCTTTTGCATAATAATACAATTAGCAATAAATTTAAAATTCTTATTAACACTGGTAATAGCTTTCAGAACCTAACATTAGTTATAAGTATTACATCATCACAAATTTGATTAGTCCATACTTGAGCATCATTAACATTATAATTCTTCTTTTCTAGATGCTCACTGATCACTTTATTGACTTCCTTCTGTACCATAGCCCGGATATTGTTAAATACAGTTTCATTGGCTTAACTCATCTCAACAAGCTTCAAATTCAATAATTAAATAATATTTAAATAATCAAAAGATCATTAAATCATACTCTTTTCTCCCTCAATGACGCCATATAGGTTTTGATTGACTTGGATGTCTAAATTGTGTTTCCTCTTGATAGATTCTTCTTTATGTGTTAGGCTGAATTTTGAATTGAGATTATGGGAATACATTCATTGATCTTTGATGATGGGTTTTAATCAACTATGTTCCACTAATGGATCTATTGTATGTTTGACGATTAATCACTGTAGCTTCTGAATGTGATATTTTTTCAGTAATCCTTGATTGTATTTCTTATTGATTTCCTGTGGTTGGTTCTAATAGTTTAGACAGGGGCGGTAGTTGAAATTCATCTCTTTGATGATATTAAGTTTTAACTATTCTGGAAGACTATTCAATTTGAGCTATTTTGACTAAGTTCTTTCTTAATTCAATGATTTCTTCTTATTGTTGTTTGATTCTTTCTCTTAGAGAATCAACTTATGCAAAACTCAAGACTAATGTCATAAGATTCTCTTCTATTCTGGCTTATTGATTGATAAAAATACTGATTTTAAGTCTTAACTCTTAGATATCCTCTTCAAGTACTTTAATTAATTGATTAAGTCTTTATATTTCTGTTTGATATTGTTTGAATTGATAGTTAATTTCTTCATTATTAGAGACATGAGTTTCTTGAAGAAGTGCTAGTTCTGCTTCCTTCAATTTAGTCTCCAATTCTTCAACTAGTGATTGATATTTAACTATTTCTTTAGAGATAATTTATTATTTAATAGATAATTGTTGTCTTAGATATTCTATTTCCTTATTCATATTATTGTTATTATTGGATAATTTGATATTTTCTTGTAGAATTTGTTAATGTTACTGTAATGAGACAGATTATTCTTTTGATTATTCTTTTGATTCCTTTCTTAGATTTTAAATAAGATTATCTTTTCTTTATAATTCCTTTTTTAATATAGTGATATTTTCGTTGAGTTGGGTTATCAATAGTTAGTTCTATTATTGAATACTCTTGAGTTGGTATTCCCACTATGATATTTAATGCTTATGGGTATTGATATTTTGTTGATATTATATCTATAGGAGATGATATTGTTGTTCCCATTTATTATTGGATATTCTATATTCTTCGACTCTTGACGATAATTGGTTTAGAGATTCCTTTAATTGTAGGATTTCTTGTTAGTACTGTTGTTTTAATCTATGATGTTATTGATCTAAACTAGAGATAATTTTATCCTTATTGCTAATTTCTTGTTCTACATATTGAGTGATTCTATTTAATTCATGATATAGTCTTTCTAGTTAGGTCTTTTGTTAGGTGCATTGTTCATTAATAAGACTCCACTAATTCTTCAGTTGGAAATTCTCCATTTTTAGTTGTTAATAATCTTGTTGTGTAATGTTTGTTTTGAGTTCCTGTTGAAGTATCTTTTGATGTTACAATTCTTGTTGTAGTTGTACTATTATTTGCCTTTCTTCACTAAGTAAATGTTCCTTTTCTGTTAGTTAGACTCTTAGTTGATGTTGAGTAGTTGTTTGTATTTCTAATTGTTCCCTTAGATTGTTTCTTTATTGTACTAGTTGTTGATTATACTGTTATAATTCCCTTATTTGTTGAATATAATGTTATATATGGTGTTATTAGTGTATCTCCTATTTATTGGTTTCTTGATACTGCTATAGATAGTGAATATGTTATTGAAATCCTTGTATTTCTTTCCTTAATTGTTGTATGATGATTGCTTGTTAGTTTATTTGATTAATATATTGATGATGTTCTGTTTCTAGTTGTTGATTGATCTTCCTTAGTTCATTAATTCTAACTTCTAGAATACTGATTTCTTGAGGATTCTTAATTTGTTGAGATTATAATGTTTTAATAAGATTATCTTTATCACCTATTCTACTTTTAAGGTTATTTATTTCAGTTTTATGGTTTTGAATTATTTATTGTTAATGCTGTTCGGCTGTTGCTAGTTTAGATTGAATAATGGTGATAGTTTCTTCTTTATTATGTATTAAGAATTATAATTGTGTGTATTATTCTTTAAGTTGTCTATTTTATATTTTGATTTTACTTAATTAGTTATCTCTAATATTACCAGTATCATGTAATTCATTAAGAGAATTATTTAATTGTTTATTTTCTTCCATTAATTGAGCTATTTTTTGAATTTAGGTGGTATTTCCAACGTTATACCTATGAAAATTATTAATTTCTTCATTTTTAAGAGATATTTATGTTTTAAGTGATTCTATATTGTTTTTTAGTTGGAAATTCTCTTGAGTTAACATTTGGACTTTATGTAGAGTATCTTCTAAATCTGCTTGATTTCTATATTTAATATTATTTAATTATGTCTTTATATTTATAATTTCCTGATCTTTTTACTGAATAATGGTATCTAGTTTCTTTAATTGGTAGATTTCTAGATTAAGATGTTAGATTATTTGTACCTTTTATTTAAGTTATTACTAATAGATTCTAACCTATTGATGAGGTTCCTTCTTGCTATATTGGATTTGTAATTATTGGTTTTGAGTTTAGAGTTTCATAAGTTGAGTATGGATAGTTTCCTTTTCTTTTAATAATAGTTCATACCTTCTTTAATAATTAGTATACTGTTCAGTTAATGAGTGATGTTGAGAATGTTGATGTTCTAATTAAACCCTATATTTTTATAGTTCAAGCATTAGTTCATGATTTTTATTGTCTAATTCTCTAATTCTATAGGTATCTTGACCTTTATTAGATAGTTGTATTATTTGTTGTTCTTTTTGGTTAAGAAGAATGATTTTTTCATTGATTTTTTCTTTAAATTAATGTTTTTTAATTTAATATGAAGAGCTTAACATTTAATTTTCTAATTCTAACTATGATATCCTTTGCTATAATCTTTTAATATTAGAATTTAGATGATGTTTCTATTCTTCTACCTCTCCTAATTAAGCTTATAATTGTGCATTTTTATTAATAAGTTCCCTGATTTTAGTATCTTCTGACTATTATAACTTTCTGATTCTACTAGAATATTCAAATTCTAAATCAGTTATTCTGATTTTATATTTTTAGATTTCTTCTTCTAGAATTTTTTCCCTTTAATATCTATGTTGATTTTTAGCTTAAGAGATTGCATGTTCATATTCATCTTCTAATTGATGATATTTATTAGTCCAATAATCTTCAATATTCTTAAGTTCTGATTGAAGCCTAATTAAAGCTGAATCTTTTTCAGATATACTCAAACGTAATGATGATATAAGATCTCTAGAATGTTGAGTTGTAAATAATTCTCTATTTTCAGTTGGTTCAATTCTTGAATTAATCATATTAACTCTTAATTCTAGAATTTCTTGATCTCTTTTAGCTATAATTTCAATCAATTCATTATTTCTTCTCTTATAAGTTGAAATTTCTTCCTTTTATTTCTTAAGTTATTAATATTTAATTGTTAATTCCATTATTTGGGCTTCATAGTTAAGTTTCATAGTTTAGAGTTCTTGATGAGCATATTTTTGTTGAAATTAAAGTTTCTCTTAGAGATAAGTGACTTTTTTATAGTAAATATGTGCATTTTATTCATTATGATTTCCTATTCCATCCAAGACTCTTTCTAATTCTGTCTCTAATCTTATAATTATACTATCATATCCTTCTATTTTGGTTTTATACCCATTAATGATTACTTCTTTTTCCTTGAGATGCCTGATTGAGTGATTATATTTTTATTTAAGTGCATGGTACTTCTTTAGAGTATAATCATTATCACTATTTATTGATCTTATTTTAGCATCTAACTCCAATATATAAGTTTTTAATGCGATAAGTTGTTGAATTCCTACAGTCTTAAGTCTTGATAGACTCTATTTCTCATTCAAGAGTAGTTCTACTCTATTTTGAAATTCTAATACTGTTCCTTCTAGTTCATCAGTATTTCTATTCCCTATTACAATATCCTTAGATTCTAATACTAGGAGTTTACCATTCATAATTCGATTCTGTTCTTCTAGCTGTTTAATAAGTGAATGTTACTCTCTAGTCTTATTTAATTGTTCATTCAACTATAAAATCTTTTTTTGAAGGTTTTTATCATGTTCTGTTACCTTTTCTAGTTAGGTTTCTAATTCTAATAATTTCATTTTAAGAGTTGTTTTTTCTCTAACATTCTTTTCAAGTTCTTACTCTTGATATTGATTAAGTTCAACAATTTTTGCTTGCATTGGTTCCATTTGGGCTCTAAGTTATCTTAATGTATCAATTAGATGATCTTCTTCTTTTTTTTCTTGTGGAAGATTAAGATGTTGGACATTACTTGTAATTTCATCTAGTTTAGTCTTTAATTCTTGATTTAACTTAGTTAATCTCTATTGTTCATGTTTTTATTGAGTAAGAGATAATTGGTATTCTTTTTTAAGATCACTTTCAAGTCTTTACATATCAAGTTCCTTCTTTTTTATTTCTTTCTTAGCTGTTTTTTCATTGGATAATAGGGTTATTTCAAGTTATTGAATTTTGGTCTATAATGTTTTGGTATGATTTGTAAGAGTGTTCTTATGTTCTTCATAATCCTTGGTTCTTCTCTGGTATTCCTTTTCTTTTTCTTTTAAGAGGTTAATAAGTGATTAATTTTATCCTTTTTATCCTTCTTTCATTCTTCTATTAAAAGCTTGTTCAATGATTGCTTTTTCACTATTAATATTAATTAGTTATCCTTTCAATTTAGAAACATATTCATCTAAAGATTCAGCATTAGTCTGAAATCTATCTTTTTCTAATCTTTCTTTTTGTAAGAGTAATATTAAATCATTTTTTTCTTTAAGAATTTTCTCATATTTTTTCCTTATTTCAGTCTGTTCTATTTCTTGGATTCTTTAAGGTTCAGAAATTTGAAGAGTTCTTAATTTATCTACTTATTTTTTAAGTTGTTTATTAGCATTCATAATTCCTGATATTTCCTTAAGAGCTTTCTTATATTTCTGTTCAAAATTAGTGTTAGTAGTATTTTCAACTGTCCCCTGGAACCTATTACTTTCCTTCTGAAGAGAACTATTCTATCTATAATAGGATTTATTGTGCATTGCCATATATTTTTTATTTCAATTTATTAGTTGAATAAAATCACAGATAAATCTATTCAATATGAAATATTAATAGAAATCACTTGATTTTTTAATAAAACAATAAATATAATTGTCTTTCCTAATTATCACATTATTTAGCACTCTATTGTTGTTTTATTTGGTGATTATTTTTCAGGCTTAATCCATTGATATAGATCTTCTTCATTAGAGCTTATAGCAGCAATTTGAGAGAAATATTTGCTTTTCTTAGCAGTTTACCTTGCAATATCAACTGAACCACAAAATATAAATATATCATCTTTGTATTCATGACTTTCATGTAGCATTTCAATAAGTTTTATACCTGCATCAAAATGAGTTTCACTTTTATTTATGCCTCTTACCATACATGTAATGATCTTTAATTTGATCCCTCTTGCAGTCAATACTAATCTAAATTCTGACATCCACTTGTCAGTAATTTAGTTATTCCACAACTGAATAATTTCATAGTGATTTTGGGTATTTTGGGAAATATATTGTATATATCCCATATTGTTTTGAGGCTTATCATCAACCCATAAAAGGATTTCTTTCGAAAATGATACTAAGGAGGGAATTTCTGTTAACCAAGCTTCATCTGGCTCATTTATTTTACCTTTATATATTCTACCATAAAATAAGAAAATGGTAACATAAGTACTTCTCTTTCTTAACTATAAAAAGAAAAATGATGTATGTCTTTACCAGTTAGTGATTGTATATAAAATAAAGTTCCAGTTGGATCTGTATATTTAAGAGCTTATTGTTTTATGATTGATGTGGAAGAATAATTTTTAAAGTTAATAATATTTCCTTTTTAATTTTTTTCTGAAAATTTCCAATTTTTGACCCCTCTAAATACTTTTCCTACATAATTTGGTAATTGTAATAATTTTTCAGTTAGATTAGCAATGAATGTAAGTTTATCATTATTTTCATAAGGACCTAGTTGACTAGCATTACATAATTCCTGCCTAAGGAATTTATTGATTGTTTCAAAAATACAATTACCTGTATAGAGTAGAATGGGATAGTAGAAGCTAGAATGTCGAAACTATGGTTTTATTTGTTGGTTATTTTTGAGCTAGCTTTATTTTTATTAAACAAATTTTTTGATATCAGATCTAGTAAAGAATTTTTCTGTTGGGAAGATTCTATCTACAGGTAGTACATGCTTAAACATTAATTTCTATACTTTTATCACTACAAGGGTAATTTATGGCTTAAAATTGGTCATTTCAATATTGTTCAGTCCATTATTGATATTTAGCATCTGCTTCCCATAAAATATTGAATAAAGATCAGTATTTTATCCCTCACAAAAAGGCTTAATTACTTGTTTCAGAGATTTCTTTTGAAGGAAAGACCCATTACACTTATAGACTTAATTATTGCCAAATTTCAGCGTAACTAATTTGGGAATAGTTGATTACTCAAGATCTTTTCTTTCAAATAAGTATATATGATTAATTGATGCCCTACTGATGTGATAGTAGCTTAGTGGTTTCTTGTCATCATTTAGTATTTCTCCCATACATACCAAACATTGTTCCTGTTCTAATATGAGTTATTTCTTTTTGATTTATCTCTTAAGTTATCCTACAGTGTTCTATGGCTCTAGTCCCAATAAATTCAGTCTCTTACCCTCTATATTGATATAACTGATCTAATACTCCCTAGAATTTCCTTCTTTGATGAATAAATCTATAGTGCTGCAATAGGATTATTGTATTCCATATTCTTATAGAGTTAATAAGTCTTTTAGTTGTTGTTCTTTATAGATAAATATTTGTTCTTCAAGTGGAATATGTTCCTTTGAGTATATGAGTTCCTTGATTTGTAGAATGGTAGAATTACATTTGACTTCAAAAGATTATTACTTTTTGATATTCTTTATTAAAAGAAGGATTTATTTTTCCTGTTGCAACCTAGTTATTAATTATGGTTGCTTCTTAATACTTTTACTTTCATAAGTAGCACTTTGATGAGTGGTTTCTGCATTGAATCTGCTGATGTCTATAGAGTTTTAACTCTATAATATGATTAAATCATCTAATTTGCATTTAGCAATCAATTCTTGAGGATTAATAATGATTTTCAATGTTTTATCTTGAAAATACACAAAATTAGGTCTCTTTTGATGGTAGTATCTGCTAATTTTCTTGTACTACGCTATCAACTATGCTACTATCTCAAGATTAGAGAAATAACTCAGTCGAATAAATTACTAGTTAGGTTATTGGAGTGAGAGTTCCTGGAAGGAGGGATTGCTAGTACAATGTCCTAACTCTACTGTATTAATGGGTTCATAGGTCTTAGGAATCATGTACCAATATTTGAGTATACTATATAAATAGTGTAAATTATGATTAATTAGATTGATCAGTCATTGTATAGGTATAGTTAATCTTAATATTGATTATATCATTGATTTCAATTCCCGGGAGTAACAATTTCTAATTTGTTAATCTGTCTACTTGAAATCTAAATTAAATGGTTAGGTCTCCTTGAACTATATCATCAAATGTTGTAGTTCATAAACTTTCACCTATATCCTATCTTAATTAAGTTATTAACACTAGAAAAAAAAGAGGTTGCTCGAAGTATTCTAAGTATTATCACTGATAATATCAACATAAAATAAACTATTCTATCTAGAAACCTATTCAGTATTAAGATTAATATTATAAATAATCAACCTGAAATGGACACATTGGATTTAGTTGGAGAGGAATGCTCTAGTTAAGGTAGTCATGAACATGAATTTAATTCTATCATATCAGTATCACTAACAGCTATTGTAGGAAAATGAATCAATTGATGAGCCTAATGATATGGAATTCTAAGAAGAATTCCGCTTCGAAAAAAAGGAAAAAAAGTTTCAAGAAATGTCTTTTCTTTTAGGATGTCTCAAGAATCATTTCATCTTCTATAACCTAACATAATCACAACTGTATTTGTTTTTGCTTAACAATAGATAGAATGTTGCTAAAAAAATGTTTTATTGTAGTGTTTCATTAGATAAGTATATTCTGGAACAAGGAAGTAAGGCATTATGCTTCTTTATTATTGAGAAGGGGATGATGCATGTAATGGTAGATGATAAAATGAAAAAACAATTAAGAGTAGGTGATGGTTTTGGATAGGTTGCTTTACTTTATAGAACTCCTAGACAATTTTCAGTTAAGGCTATTGAAAATTGTTATTTATGGGGTATTGATCGAAATACCTTTAGAAAAGCTGTAGATGAAGTTGTAATTTAAGAATATGAAGCTAATAAGAAATTTCTTTAACATATAAGATTCTTTAGTTGTTTAAGCTCTGAACATAAGAATATCATTGCTGGTACTTTAGTTACTCAGCAGTTTAGTAAAGGACAAACATTAGTAGCGGAAGGAGATCCAGGATCATCTTTTTATGTTATTAAAGAAGGAAGTCTTTCAGTCTGGAAAGGTAATAAGCATATTATGAAATTGGAAAAAGGAGATTATTTTGGTTAACAAGCACTTTTCTATAATATAGTTCGACAAATGACTGTTAAAGCAGATTAAGATACATAATGTTTAATTTTAGGGAGATAGAGATTGTGTAAAGTTTTAGGAAGTTAAATATTTGTAGTAACTTTTAGAAATTTTATGAAATAATCTCTATAAAAATCTACTTATTTATCAAAACTTCCTAAGGATCAAAAGTAACAAATTTTAGACTTGATAAAAATTAACAGTTATAAATCAGGAAATATGGTTATTAAAAAGAATTATGAAAATCGTACGAACAAAAAAATCATTATTGTTATTGAAGGTTTCTTGAAAAAATCTAAAAATATTAATCCAATTGCTATCAGATCTCAAGTTCATGGAGAATAATATTTACTTCATTCTAAATTCAAAAAGTATCTATTTAATAATTATAGTCGATATGAAGATGATATTATAATGGGAAGTGATGGAGTACTAGGAGAAGTTAAAGCAGATGTAGTTAAAGAAATTATTGGAGGATTTTTAGATGTAATTATTGAAAAAAAATAAAAATAAGCTGTTATTAAGATGGATCACAAAATAGCCTTAAGAGATAAAAATATTCCTTCATTAGATGAACTAGCCATGATTCAAGAGATTGCCAATAGTTAATATGGTCCTATCTTATTGGTTGGACACCGGAAATAAAAATAAAAATTATTCATATTGAAATGTTATCAAAAGGAAAGAGTAGAATAAGAACAAGTGTATAAGTGCTTACTGGTAAATGATTATATTATATAATAGCAGGAAAGAACTATACTGAGGAACCTTTGCCATCCCTTCATTATGGAATATTATCAAAGCTTTAAAGACCAATGCAATATCTATTCATTAGTTGAATTCATACAGGGAGAAGAGCTTTATACGGCTATTAGGGAGATTGGATTACTTTCTACTGAAGATGCCCAATTCTATATATCTTCTATGGTGCTTATTATTGAGTACTTATTCACTCAAAGTATCATCTTTAGAGATCTAAAACCATAGAATTTTTTTATTGACATGGATGGATATCTTAAGTTGATTGATTTAATGACAGCTAAAGTTATTAAGGGAAAGAGTATCATTAATGCTAAAACATTTACCTTAATTGGGACTCCTCACTATATGGCTCCATAAATTATTCTAGGTAAAGGATACACATACACCAGTTCCTTATACTCCCTTGGAATTAATCTATATGAGTTGTTATGTGGCTATGTACCATTTGGAGAGAATTAAGAAGATCCCTTAGATATTTATGAAGAAATTATCAATGGTGAAGTTAAATATCCTAAATATTTAAAGGATAAGAGAGCTAAAAAACTTATGGAGCAGCTTTTGAACAAAACCGATCCAGAATCTCGATTAGGAGGTCCTACTTTTGCTGCTTTAAAAGGGAATGCTTGGTTCTAATCAATTGACTGGGTTCAACTTTATGATCGGAAGATATAGCCTCCTTATTTTGAGAGAAATTTGAATATCCAGGGAGCGTAAAGTGAACTTACCAAATTAGTTAACCATGCAACAAAATTGTCTACCTATTTGGATCAGAAAATGCCATTTAGAAACACTGCAGAGGGTAAAGTATTTTTTAACTGGTGATTTACTATTCTATTAAGATATACTATTTTTCAATTAAACTATATCATCTTCTAATCATAAATTTAGCAATATTGGTTAAACCAATCTTTAATCCTCTGAAAAATCCTTTTCCAAACACTCTGATTTCCTTGCTTCTCAAAGTTCCATCTTTCAATTTGACTATTTCATATAATTAAGGAGATTGATCTGTATTGGTGATTTGTTTATAGGTCCTTCCCATGAATAGCATTCCTACAATAGTTATAACTAAAAAGTTTTGATGTAGCCAATAGAAAAGAACTAAAATAGCAAACATAACAGAACTATATTATTGGATTCCAACAAAATATTCTATCGTTCTAAAAGGACTGAAAAACCAAGGAACTTCTTCATTGTTATTGTAACCAATTATAAAAACTTCATGAGCAGCTAGCCACAAAATTACAAACCAAATTAATTAGGAAATCACCCAAAAAAATTCATTATTTTGATGAACACAAATCCAATCATGAAAATGGAGTCTTTTGACACATTGGTCACAAGTATTACAATGATCATAACCAGGTTGAATTAAATGTAAGCATACTGGACAGACTTCTTCTAAAGTTGGAAAATCAGGAGCTTTCAGAATTTATTTGATTGATTGTTTATTTCCATCATGACTACTTGAACAACAATCTGATATGAACATAAGTGCATAACTTCCTAGCACTATAATCAACAAATAAGCATAAGTTTTGAAGTATAATGACTGATTGGTAAAGTAGAGAAAGATTAAATAGACTATGAATAGCTTCATAGTCGAAAGAATTCTACTCTTTTAACTAATATTGTTAGATTTAGCTGCTTTGATTCTTTGAATTATGATTTTACTCCGAGTCAATTATTTTAATGTTTCAACTGGCTAGGGAGATAACGTCATTAAGTACTAAGCTGCCTCATAAGAATAGCTTTAAACAGCTATTTCAATGGGTATTTTATTGTAAGTATCTTTCCTGGCCGCATAGGTAAATTTATAGGAGGTTAAAACTTTCAGTTACCAAACACAATTATAGGCAGCAGCAACATGAGCCATAAATTCACTTTCTTGTTTGTATTCAAGTAAGAGTAAAAAACAACGACGATACCCTTTTAAAATAGAAATATCAATAGGAGTATATTTTTAGTTATTTCTAACAGACATGCACCCATGATCAAGAAGCCAACTTACTGCTTTTACATCATCAACTTCTACTGCATAGTGTAAGGCATTCTTACCTGAACTATCTGTCAAAAATTATACTTCTCTATTCCCAATAACCAAATCAAGAGGGATAAATTTATTAACTAGATAATTAATCAAATATTTTCCTGGTTGTATTTACTCATTAAGATCGTAGTGCTCAAGGACAGAAAGAATGGGAAGGGGGTTGTTCTTTTGGGTAAGTTAATGAATGGGATCAATGAAATCCATATGGTCTAAAGAGGATACTATTTATTCTGATTCTCCAATAGACCTAATTAGAGGTTCTTAGGTAGTAGATTATGGTATAAGTTGAGTTGTTTCTTCCTAAGTGATTTTGGAAGTTACTTCCATTGATTCTGTCATTAGTGGTTTTGTTTAAAATTATTAATAAATAAATCAATTTTCTTTAAAAGCAATCAAATGACTCTATAATTTTCACTTTATCATTAAAAAATTTATGCTCAGTTAGCAAAGTATTTCTACCTACCATTTAGCAACCTTTTAAAATTCTCCTTATTCTTCCATTCTATTAAAAATTCATTATTGTGTTATTTTAACGAATAATCAGCTGAAATGAAAGATCTATTTTGTTCTCTCTTTACCCAACCTCCATGTCTTTTGGATTAATCCCTAACTGATCAAGAATAGCTACAACTACCCTCTCTCTAGGATGCTTTCGGTAAAAAATGTGGGTCTATCAACTCACTTCGAAACCATCAGACGAAATCAGTTCCATCTCTGGCAAATTTTAAGAAAAAGAATGTACCTAGTATGAATATCATGCCAAATTAGCTCTAGCCTAAATAGTTGAGATCTTGTGAGACATTAGCATCACTTCCAGTTCAGAAAATTCCATTCCATCATCATTATGATCCTAATACTTCAAATGGAAGAGCATTAAAGTCAATTCCAAATTACCAGTATAATGCTAGCCATTATCCTCCTCATCCACCTCATGTATATCCTGGAAATCATCAACGATCTCAGCAATAATACTTCAGACCACACCTAACAATTAACCAGAAAAATAATATCATGATGAATAATTAACCATCATCTAAAGTAAATAAATACCAATCAAATCGACCAGTAACACCTTCTTATAATTTGACATACACAAAATAGATTAAAAATTAGCAGTTTAAACAACTTCCAAAGACATAAGCTTCATTACCCTCAAGTCGACAAAACAATCAATGTTTATATCAGAATCAATTTGAGATGTAGAATTATCGCTCAAATTATCCTATTCAGCCTATTCATCATTGTTATGTGCCAGTGAAGTAAAATTTGCCCCTAGGAATGCTTAATCAACATTTTCCATACCAACAACAACAACATTTCAATGATTCGAAAGATTTTAGCTTCAGAAAGTATGACACCATTGAACATGATTCATAATATCGTGAGTGTCTAGTCAAAACTAGTTTTGGAGCTTATTCTGGAAAACAAAAATCTTCTGTTGGTTGTGATGGTGTAGAAGGACTCAACCCAATAGAAAGCAACAAAGGAAATTAACAATGGGGATTATTAATGAGAAATAATGCTAGAACAGTTAATTCTATTTGGGATTCTCATGTGTAAGAACCTAGAATTGAGTAATCAACCATTGTTCATGATTTTTTTAATGCAGCAGAAAGAAAACTAGGAAGAAATGGACATCAACATCAACCACTTTCATACTTCTCTGATTATATTGAAGGACATCAATGATTCGCATTCAAATTATAATCGAGCAAATAAAGTTAATAATTAAGTCAAATATTTGAATCTGCAATAGAATTAAAAAGTCATTTAAATTTTTTGAAAAAAATTGAAAGTAAGACCAATGTCACTCAATAGTGAAGAAACAAGAGAAGAAAACAATAATCAAGAACTCTATACAAAGTAATAAAAAAGTTTATTAATTATGCTTTTCTAAACAAGTTTATGTTATCTATATCATTGATGATATGATGGGTTAGAGCATCATTGATCTTCCATAAATTCATCCTCGTTATTGATAAATGAAGGCTGACCAGTCATAGCCAATAATCTTTGCCAATTTTCATCATGTGGTTGGAGACACATTGCATAATGCTCCGAAAGCATCTAGGGGATGGGTACTATAGCACTTTTGAAGGCTAAATGACCACATGCAAAATTGGTATAACCAGACATTAGCCCATTGATACTTGAGTTAGCTATTTGGCTTAAATTAAAGATATAATTACCAACAAAGTTTGGTATCAAGTGAGTTTGCAGGTGCTGACCTAATACTTTCAGATGCATTAAACAATATGACTTTATTTGGAAGTAAATTCTTCCTTTCTAACTCTTTTTAGATCAGATTTTTTAACATTACTCCAAATGTGTTTGAAGAAGGTTCTTATAGTTCAACTCTGCACAAATGAGCTTCATTAATATCTAAGTCTCTAGCTGCTTTATAGGCTCCTTCTGAATAGACAATCCGGCAAGATCCATGTTCAGCTACTTTCTAGCAAATATAATAAATAAGTCCTTTTTCCCCTTTAAGATCAAAAGCAAATTCAGGAACCAAACATACATTGATATTCTGAGCTGATCGACAGGAATCAAGGGCAAGAAATCCCGCATCCATACCTGGAACTTTAATCATAGCTGAATATTAAATTGATTTACTTATTGTATATTTGGAAGAAGTTGCAGCTACAAATCCTGCTTAAATAAACTTTTGAGTCTCATCAATTGCTGATTAAAACCCAAAGCATGTATCAAAAACTTTTATTTCCTTGTTGATAGCTTTAAGTAATACACAAACTGCAATTTTGAGTTTTCGTCTTTTAATTTCCTGATATATTTATTGAGCTGAAACAAGGGTAGAGTACCCTCCAATCATATAAAGATGGTTTACTCCTCTATCAATAAGACTAGCAATAATTTGTTCAAGATTGAATTCTGATTTGCATACTTTTAGATATGAACCACCGTTATGATGAAGTGTTTCAACAATTTTGGGTGTTAACTCAATCATATCATTTTTATAGTATCCTTAGAAAGATGATCGAATTCCAGTCACTGTTTGAACCTTAAAAACTTCTCTTAAAGTAAGGGTTATCTATCTAATAACAACATTGATTCCTGGACATAACATACCCAAAACTATAATATCAGCCCTGACATCTTTCGGATGAAAAAATTGTGTAGATCGAGGTCCTGATTTAAGAAACTTCTTTTAATATTCAATGGTTTGGCCGGCTTTAAAAACACAGTTTTTCATTACAAAAGTACATGGTTTAATGAGAGAATCAGACATTATGAATGGTTAATCTTTCAGTTTTTTAGGCTTAGTAGCAACTAAAGGACAGGGATAAGTCTTAACATCTTCTAATTCTAAATCAATGATGATATTGTTCACTCTTTCTACTTAGCAAGAAATCATAGTCATCATATTAAGTTCCTTGAGTAAATCATCTCCTTCTTCGATATCTATTTGTTTTAACGAACCCCATTTTTAGATTTCGAAGCCTTTAAATGTAGTAGGTCGTAAGGAGGATCTCCTCTTGCGTAGTTATACTACTATTTCTGCAGATTTCTTAATTTCCAGTTGAAGCGCATTAATTTACTTCTCTTGTTTGGGTGTAATGAGATACTTGGTAATGAGATGATTGATTCCTAAAGAAATGGCAGCAATAGAGACAAATTTTCCAACTAAAGCTAGTGAATCATCATTCATGAGTCAAATTATAAATTAAGGCAAATACAAAATATCATAACTTTAATAGTCATATTTTAATAGAAGATTAACTTCGAATGGAATTATTTTAGATTCTTCTCTTAATTACAATATAGCATTTGTGATGTAAAAATAAATCATTAACTATCTTCAGTTGAAGAGTGATACATATTTTCTGTTAAATTATGTTTCATTTATTAACTAGTGATAATTCGGTTTTTTGATTAATTTACCTTACCTATTATTTCACAATAATTTCTAGAAACTTAAGGAATTTTTGGTTTTACTTTCAAAAACAATGACTAAAATTTCAATCTAGCTTGGCCTTCTGGATATGTTAGACAAGACTACTAGCATCATTACAGTCAGCAAAACCATAAATTGAGAAGAGTTTTAGATCTTCTTCCTTCTAGTCATTCATACTTACTGAGAAAATAGAAATTGCTGTTTCTTCCTAATATAGAAAGTTTATTATATAATTTTCACGACCAAAAGTAAGTAAACTAGTCATTGTTCAATAATTAACTGAATTTTTGCTGGAGGAATAAGATTTATTTGAATTTTTGGGAGAAGTATTATATATTAACTACTAACCAAGAAAAGCAAGAAAAGACTCACTACAGTATCAGGTAAGATAGTTGAAGAATTCATGATTATTAAAAATTATTTGTGAGTTGATAAACTATAATTAGTAGTTATCAACAAATCATTCATGTCTGGTGAACGAAAAAAAAAGAATGACTTAAAAACATTTGCCATTGAATTTTTAATGGGAGGTGTTTCAGCAGCCATTTCCAAGACCATTGCAGCTCCAATCGAATTGATCAAACTTAGACTCCAAAACATGGATGCTATGCTTAAAAGTGGTGCCATTACTGAACCATATACTGGTATTCTTAGCTGTGGATTCAGAGTTGTAAGGGAAGAAGGACCTAGATCTCTTTGGAAAGGAAATGCAACTAATGTCCTAAGGTATTTTCCAACCCAAGCTTTAAATTTCTCCTTCAAGGATTCTATCAAGAGATTTTTTGGTCGGGATAAGGATAGAGATGGATACTTTATTTGGTTCTTGGGAAATTTAGCTTCTGGTGGAGCAGCTGGTTCACTTTCTCTACTTTTCGTTTATTCTTTGGATTATGCTCGAACAAGACTTAGCAATGATTTGAAAAGTTCTAAGGCTGGCGGGTAAAAGAAATTCAATGGTTTGATTGATGTCTATGCCAAAACTTTCAAATCAGATGGTATTGCTGGACTCTACAGAGGTTTTGTTATTTCATGTATTGGAATTGTTATCTACAGGGGTCTTTATTTCGGTATTTTTGATTCAGTTCGACCTATTCTACCAAAATCTATCAAAGACAATCTTATGTTCACCTTTTTATTAGGTTGGGCTGTTACAGTCTCTGCTGGTTTAGCTTCATATCCTATTGATACCATTAGAAGGAGAATGATGATGACTTCTGGATAAGGTGAGAAATATGATGGATCAATTGATTGTGCCAAGAAAATTTTATAAAGAGAAGGTGTTGGTTCATTCTTTAAAGGAGCTGCAGCTAATATTTTGAGAGGAGTTGCTGGGGCTGGTGTCTTAGCTCTTTATGACAGATTACAGATGATTGTCTTTGGCAAAAAGTATGGTGGAGGAGAATGATCAAATCTTATTGATGAAAATAATTTATGTTATAGAAAGTTTTTATTGATTGAATATGATCTTAAGATTTAAGAGCTCTACTGGATAATTAAATTCACTTCTATTATGGAATTGATTACTATAAAGTTCGATTATCAGAACAATGAACAAAAACAAATATCATATTGCCAAGAAAAAAAGCTTACATTTCAAGAGTTTATCTCAAAAATACTTAGTTAAGTTCCAACCTACCTCTGAACACTTGTCTTCTTCAGAACTTTGTTAAGCATCAATGTCATATGGGTAAGTTACCAAGAGTGTACATCATGAACAAATGAAAGAACATATACTCAAAAATTTGATAAACTTTATGAAAAATCAAACTAGAAATCTTCATGCCTAATTCAATGAAAAAGAGTAAAATGAAAAAATTAGTAATAAGTTAATCATTTAAACTAATAATCTCCTAGGAATGATCAATCAAATTAATGCAATTAATATGGCAATGAAGGAAAAGATTCTCTTAGAGAGGAAAAGTAGGGCTGCCTTAGAACCTATTTATAGAGATTTGTAAAAATAAATTCTATACAAGTAATAATAATACCAAAGAATCTTGTTCTAAAAATAAAACAACTAAAATGCACTCAAGTAAGCTAGATAAATTCGAATTTCAGAAGAGTTAGTACAAAAAACTATCCTACATCTTAATCATGAAGAGTCTGAAGAATCAGAAGATAATAAATTTGACTGTGTAGGAATGTTTTATCTAGAAAACAAGTATAAAACATTCATAACTGGAAACAAAAATGGTTTATCAAGGGCTTCAACTAGACGATCTAAAAACTTTAAAGTCATCAAAAGTGAAGATATTAAATGTGAAATAGAAAAAATAGAATTAAGTATTAGGAAGATTTAGATGGTTCTTGGATTAAATTTCTAAGTAATGATTGATCCTAATTTGAACATTAGTGATGAAATACTTCTACAAGAGTAGAATATTGAAAAATTGCTCAAGGATATTGCATAATATCAACATCTCATTAATTCTAAAGAGAAAACATTAAAAAAAAAGTTTTTAATTGAAAAAGAACCATAACCTGAAGAATTTCGTCCAAATATTCTTATTTTTGAATAATTAGTCAGTCATTTATCAATAAAAACAGTAGATAAATCATTCTATCAAGTCATTGGATAACTAGATAAAAAAATTGCCCTTATTGAATAACAAAATTAAGACTAAATAAAGCTTCCCAGCCAAAAGTTAATACCAATTCCAGATTTCAAAGAATCAAGACTATGTCCAATCGAAGTTAATAAGAAAGTATAAAAATATGACCATTGTTAGAGACCTTTAAGTAGATTTTAACTAAAACAAATTTATAAACTAGAAAAAAAGAAATTAATATAAAAAAAACTAAGACCTCATAGAAAATCTCCCATTAAACCTACTTGAACATCAGAATGTTCAGTTTAATATTTAATTCATGTAATTAATTCATAAAAAGACTATAATTAACAATATATATCAATAAAGAATATCATCTTTTCTAACATTTATTTAGCTCTACTGAATATATTTAGTCCTCCTAACATATAAAGTGACAGGATTTGGTACTAGGATCGTATTTATAACCAGGTGGACAGGATAGACATTTATTCATTTCTTTATCATAGTAAAACCCTTCTGGACAATAATACTTTAATTCTTAGCATCTATGAGTCCTAAAATTATATTTTTCCTGAGCAGAACATTTCTTTTGACAATTTTTTAAAGTAGTTGAATAATATTCATCTTCTGAACAGATAGGAATACATTTATCAAGTTAAATAGAAAAACTTTAAGAGTCTTTACAAACTATTTTTTTCTCACAACTATCAGTATCTTCATTAAAGGTAAATTACTCTGAACAATATTCACAAGACATTGAAGATTAATTAAATATCATATAGGCAGGACACTTACATCTTAACTAATCAGCAAGATAATAAGTTCCAGGTATACAGTGTGAGATATTTCCTGTTACATTAATGTTAATAAAATCCTACTTTATGCATTTTCCTTATTCAGGAAAGTAATCATAATATTCTGGACAGCTAAAACATTATTTTTAATCTTTGGAATAAAGTGGAGTTTAACTGGGGCATTTCACACATTTATTGGCTTCTTAATCCCAGAATGGTGTCTATTAATCACATTAGACTTTTTCACAAGTATCTGCTGATACATTGTAGATCTAGTCTTCAATACATTTGAATTTACAAAGTTGCTCTTCTTCATCGTAAGTAAAGCCAATATCACATGCTGAGCATATTTAAGCAGATTGATTATAAAAAGGCAGTTATGGTGGACATTTACAGACTTAAGTTAAATTATCCCAGTAGGGTTGATTTGGTGGGCAAAGTGAAGGAGTTTATTAACATTTTCTATTAGTATAATTGTATATTTGTCCTGGGGAAGAGCATTATTTATCACAGTTCTTCAGGGTATAATTCCAATAGGTTCCATCCTGGCACTATTAACACATCTTCTTGGTCTAATTCCAATAAGGAAAATGTGTTGGACATTATATACATTGTAATAGATTTTCATTCCAGATTGGTCTACTCTTTGGGCATAAATGGTTGTGATTTCCCAGTAAAGAGTTAAGATTGGTATTATTAGAACCATTAACAACATAATAAGTCTAAATATCAACACACTTTTTAGTTTTCCACTCATAATATTGATTTCTTTTACATGGTACTCCACAGCATCTGGCATTGATTGTGTCATTAATAATGTTGAGATAGTTTGTTTCAATTTTAACTTCTCTCTTGAGCTCTATCACCAAATCACAATCCTCACATTGCTTAATCTCTTCATTTATTTTATCAATTGATGTAGAAACCTGTTCAACTTGTACTAAGAGTTAGTCTTTTTGCTTTTGGGTGATTGGAAAGCAGTGACAGGGTCTTTATTAATATGGTATGGCTAGATATGATTGTATTTTATACAGAAGATCCCTTTCATCAGCTATACCCTCAGTCAATTTTTCAAGTTCAATGGTTTTATTAGCCTCTTTAATATAGCTTTGATCTAGTTTCTTCATTTAGGCCTGGATTTAGCCTAAGTCTTTTTTGAGTTGATCTTGTTTTGATAATAAGGAAGCTTGGTATTCTGGGGGATATTAGGAAGATTAGACTGTTGTTGAATAATGAAAGGGAATGTGTAGAGATGAAACAATGGTTGAAAAGATCCCTACAGTGACAAAAAATATGATCATTTGAAGGTTCAATTAATTGAATTTTTGAATATAAACCAATAAAATTCTATAAATTCATTTGCAAGTAGATAGAACCTTCATTTAATTCTAAAATACTTATAAAAACTAATGAAGATAAGCAATGCCATAAAAAAATAGTTTAATTAATTCAATATTGAGAATTTAAGAGAAAAACAATTTTGTTTTCAAACCTACATAAATCACTTCACTTATTGGAATTGGAAATTTTTCTTCTATAGTTCTTTCCTCTTCTGTTGTGACCTATTCCATCAATTATTTATCTGAGTTATAATTGATCTTCACTGTTTGATTATTCATAGATCACTTTTTTTTGTCTCTCTCGGAAGTAATAAGGAGGATATTTTGGTTTCCGAATAAAACTAGAATGTTTCTAAGTTTTGTTCATTTAATTTTTTCTTTTTCCCTCCAAATAAGATGATTAATATGGTCCTTCCATAATTCTAGGTGGGTCAGGTGGGTGATTTGGTTCTTCATGCCATGAACTCATTGACATATTGTCAACTTCTGAATTAGATTGAAAAGGCACTATGAAGTGACTACCTATTGATATTGATGAGAGAGAATTCTCAGGGGTATCCTGTATGAAGCCTTGATTGAGTAGATCTATTGAGTAGGAGGATGATGATAATGGTGGTGGGTCTAATGATAGTATTTAACACTCTTATTCCTCGATGTCCATAATTTTAGTTTTGATTTGTTGTGTGGATTTGGCGGAATTTATAGACTGATTTTCAGTGACTCCTTACATTTAAATTTGATCGTGACCTCTTATAACCAATTATAATAAATTCTCTCAACAATAGAAATTAACAACATTTCCAAAGGAAATTGTCAACCTATTTAATTAAAAATGCTTCTTTGATTTATTGAATAGTTAATGGTGTTAAGTTAACCTATTGATGAACTAGTATTTTGTTGATTCATTATTTAGGTTAGATTATTTTTAAGTGGTCAAAATTTGTCTCTTTTTATAATTTAA
>CASCJZ010000298.1:51768-76238 GCA_949152475.1 Terebella lapidaria
TTCCAGATAAAATGAAAATTTCAAGAGAATAGTTAATATGTGATCATCAAAAACTGTTGCTTATTCTCTTACTAATATTCCTTGAGTAGCTACTTCATCCAATTTTCGTACCTGGAAGATAGTTATTTCTTATTAATATATTTGCTTAATCTATCGAATATAGTCGTATATATTTTCTTCTTTTATTATAGAGGAGCAGTCACAGCAGCTTTAACAGCTCTAAGTCAACATTTAACAGGATTCATCCATTTACTATCAGTAGATAGTTTCTTAGCATAGGTTCTCATCGATAGTGAGGTAATCATACCATCAAAAACTGCCTGCCTAATTTTCTGCTGAATTTGTGAAACTAAACAATTGGATACAAATGTAGAACTAATAAGAGAAACCATTAATCATATGTTCAAACTCCAATGGAAGCAAGAAAACACTATTATGTTCATATTTAGAGTATATTGAAAAATAATGTATGGTCTTAGCTGAATTTGGATCAATAACATCCAGCTACTCTGACATTCTCTATAAATTAATGACCAATTTGAGAGTAAGCATGAATATTATATAGCTTAATCTCAATATCGCCCCAAAAAGTAGAACTGAATGAATAAAAACTACGTCAGTATTTTAAATACTGGCTTGAAATAGCTAGTACAAACAGTTAAAGACCCTAATTTTAATTATCAAGCCAAGAAAATGAAAAAAATTCTTATAGTAATTTAAGGCATTGATCATGTCACTGATAGCAAAGGAAATTTAGTTAATCCTAATTTTTGGCTTCCATAAATTCTGCCACCTAATGTTAAAATGATTCTCTCCTTGAATAAGCAATCAGTTGCTTATTCTTATTATCAAAACAAGAACAGTGATTTCTTAGACTATACTCTTAGCTCCCATCGGAAGAATCAAATTATTCAAGCATTGAGTAGCCCAGTCAAGAATCTTCAGTCTAAAATGAACATATTCTAGCTTCATATACTAGATAAACTTATAAGTATTACTCCTTAATTCTGTTTTACAGGTACTTCAATCAAGGAAATTCTTTTTGAATATATGGAATTCAATATAATACTAATCTAAGCTCCAAAACACTTCAATCTTTGCTCCTATCATTAGTTTACTCCTATAAAGGACTGGCATTTGAAGAGCTTAAAGAGTTAACTCAAACTTAACCATTACTACTCAAGTAATTCTTTCATAGGTATAGTCCATTGGTATTCTGCTATAAAGGCATATGGACACTAGCTAATATCTCCATGGGGAAGCTATTACAGGGTATTCTTGATCCAGATCAAACCAAGGAAAAAAAACCATCGAAGTATGATAGCAAAAATGCTTAAAAAGCAACCTTCTAGTCCAAGAAAACTATAAGAACAAATTTATCAACTGTTGAAAATTGAAAATTATGTTGAAATTAAAGAAGTAGTTTGTAAAGCTGAGAATTTTCTTACTCTATATAATCCTATGACTAAGCACTTACTTTGTTCTTGTTGGTCTAAGCTTGAATTACAACAACAATATGACCCAGTTTTTGAGTATAATAAATCCTTAGAAGCCTTTATCAATAGATATTATCCAAAGGAACATGAAATTTTTAGAATTCTATTTCAATTATCCTTATTTTTGAGGTAATATGCTGATTTTGAGAATGCTAAGACTCCTTAATTTAGACATCCTTTTATCTCAGGAGATGAAGATCAACTTCAAGCTATTTGTATTTTTGGTGAATTAAATGATATGAATATGCTGAAAAAACATTCCTCCAAACCTAAAAAACCAAAGAAACAGCAAGCAGAAAATATAGAAGAAAAAAATTCCAAAGAAAAATAAACTAGTAGATTAGAATAGGAAGATGTAGAAGAAAATACCTATTCTAAACAAGAAAATGATAAAATTATCTGCTCTGATGTACCTGAAATCGAGAATTTAAACATATCTATGGCATCCAATCAATTAAAATTCAAGGAATTCTATCTAAGAGGAATGCATGATTATTTGAAGGAATACTCAGAAATCTACAAGAGAAAGATACTTCAGGAAGAAAGCAGCATTGGATGGAAGGATGACGAGTCAGATGAAGAAAAGGACTGGGAAAGTATCAACTGTCTAAGCATTAAGGGAAACTAACAATGAATCTAGATAAAATCAAAGAATCCTTTCTATTAAAGGGATATAATGAGTATAGATAAGAAAATTATCACAGCCATAGTGAAAAATCTCAATATTACTATTATAAGCAGT
This sequence comes from Terebella lapidaria, assembly GCA_949152475.1. NCBI lineage: Eukaryota > Metazoa > Annelida > Polychaeta > Terebellida > Terebellidae > Terebella > Terebella lapidaria. The sequence goes on from CASCJZ010000298.1 coordinate 54,007, forward strand.
GGCTGTGGATGCAATTTCCATGGATTGGACAATCCATCAAAGAAAACTACTCATAATTAATCAAAAAATGTATGAATAGTCCAACTTAACATATGTCAGTTTATTTCGAGGCCTATCTCACGAAACAAGCCTTAAAAATAGCATATAAGGCAAGGTAGAATAAACTACAGATTTATAAAAAGTCTAACATTAAAAACATCAAGTAGTACCTTAGAAACTCTAAAAGTTACAGAAAAGAAACACTTAAATAATCCAATATAACTATGAAGACAGTTGAAAAGTCTATAATAGGAACATATAGCATGTCTAGTAGCAAAATTGGACCTATTTCTCGAGTACATGAAAATCTAGGTCATAGTATTGGAGTTTCTAGGTGGAAGCTCAATCTTAATGAAATTGAGTAGGAATTAGTTAATACTCAACTAGTTACTGGAAGGAGGAAGGAAAAATCTAATATATAAAACTCTGGGAGTGTATTTATTACTCAATAAGTCAAAAAATAACTTAAGAAAATCGGTCTACCTAAAGTTTCAACAGCTAGAAAAGAGCCTAATGACAAACAATAAAAAGGTAATTAATTAATAAAAGCTATTACGAAGTATAACTTGACTAAGCATGAAAATTAAGTCCTAGTCTAAAAAATTGAGAAACTCAAAAATTCCCTCATTATGTATGACAAAGCGAGCAATATTGATAAAGCACAGAAAATCAACCAATCCATTAAAGAATTAGAGGAGAAAAAGGAAATAATCGAAAACTAATTAAAAATTAACAGGCTCTTAAAATAAAACTCTAAAATATAAACAAAATATGTGATACCAACAAAACTCATGGATCACAGAGTTAAGAATTGAATAAATTCTTAAACAACCTTAAATACATGATTGTCATCTAGCAGCAAGTCATTCAATAATATAAAAGCAAAATCCAGTCAATGTCAGATGAGAATCGTATAATAGTCAGCAAATTAAGAGAAACTAAGAAAGAACTTTAAAAGAAAATCAATCAAATTTGGAAAAAAAGAAGATTAAAAACTCAAAAGATAGAAGAAATAAAAAAGGAAGAGTAAAAAGTTCTGCTCGAAGCAAAAAAAAAGAAGAACAATCAAAGTGTGTTTAAAAAGGATACTAAAAGCAAGTTCAAAATTTAGGCCAAACAGGAAATCATTGAAATATCAGATCAACTATTTTGTACCATGAATATAAATTTTAAGTAACCATAGGAAAACGGAAAGATTTTAGAAGAGTTCCAGCAAAACATTGAAAAAAAACATCAACTGGGACAAAAGAACCAGGAACTAGCAGAAGAACTCAAAGAAAACTATGTATAACTCCATAAGCTCAAGGAACTTCTCAAGGTACTTATCTAGTAAGGTTAGGTGGAAGCCATCAAACACTAGTACGAATAGAATCTTCAGTACCAACAGCAACTGGAAATTCAAACAACTGTCCTGGAAACTCTGAAGGAGAGAAAATCTATTCTAAATGCCTGTAGGGAATAAATATAACAACAATGATTACTATGCTAAATTTTAATTAACTGTAATAATTAAGCATTTCCTTTATTCATATATCACTAATTTGCCTTTATAGAAAATTCTAAATGAAAAGAGATTAAACTCACTATTCGAATCATCATACAGAAAAATATTGTGATGGAGTAGCTCAAAATAAAGGAGAGGAACATTTACTGATTGGCCTCAAAAATCTTCATTTAACCACAAAATTGAGAATCAGAAACAGAAAAGAGCCAGTAATAGTTAGACTTGCATCTAGAACTCTTATAAAAAATAAGTACCAATAGTACTTGGAACAAAAAAGACAAAAAACAGGTGGTTCTTCCCTTCATCACTGGCCAAAGAAAAGCAGACAGATAAATACACAACTTTCTAGTCTTTAGGCACGTCTACCTAAATTCGAGATATGGGAAAATAAATTAATGAAGCAATTGATCATAAGTAAAAAGAGATGCTTAGAAAAGCTTAATACTTTATCTATCTGATTTGATCTGAGATAATTATATTTAACCATGCAAACTCAAAAGAAGAAGCATCCAAGAATCATTGCAAGAAAAAGAATACCTCATTTAGAGAGATAGTCAACTGCTAAAATGCACCCAAGCTTCTTTAGCAAAATAGAGAATAGTCTCAATCTATTAGAAAAAGCATTCAATTTATCACTAGAAAATCAAAATATCAACTAGCATTCTGGGATGGAAAAAAACATAGTTTCTGATAGATTGAAGCAACTAGCACAACATAAAATTAGGAAGACTCATTCAATGAGAGAAACCCAACATAATCTAGTGAATTCCTTACAAAAAAGGCCTTATATAGAGAAGAAATCATTAGTATTACCCAAAATCTAGTCTAAGGAATAAGTCTAAATTCAAAGTATTAATGGGACGGTCCTTGGAAATAACAACCTCCAAAAGTATGAGAAAGAGTGGTAATCAGTCAAAATGATTAAAAATAATCAACAAATCACTCACTAATTGACGAGTGAGATGGATGAAGAAGAAGACACTATCATAAAGGATGTTATTACTAGACCAAGAGTTCCCTCTGAAAACAGGAGTGATGCATATTTAAGTATTATCATGGGTAATGTTCCATATGAGGAAAAGTATAATGATTATCATCGAAAATTGGTGGAGAAGGATAAAGTCTACAAAGCTAAAGAATTAAAAATTACTCATAAGAGTGACTGGAGATGATTTAATATTGAAGTGATTAAATTTTATTACAACTGTTCAAATTCAAATCTAACTAGAATGGCATACAGAAGACCATATCAGCAACAAATATACGACCTATATTATCAACAAGATGAATCAACATACCTCAATAGTAAACTCGCTCAGAAAGATAAAAGAACTAGTCCGAGCATTAACATAGGAACATATTTAAGGACAATGAAGGAGAATAATTCTAACAGTGAATAAGATGAATAAGACTCCATTGAGAATGAAATCAAACTAACTAAGATATTTTCAATAGTACAGATCATTCAGAAAGATGATCAAGAACTCCATGGCAAAATTAAATAACTATAGAACCTTATTGAGAAGGAAACACAAATCCAAAAAACATACAGAAAGGTTATTCAGAAAAACCAGCATAAAATAGAAGAATTAAAAGCTGTGCAACACAAAAATTAAAACATAAAAACTAAGGACAATAGTAGGATTAGTTCTCAGCAGGAATCCAACAAAAAAGATAAGAATAGACAATCAACTTCAAGCAAAAATACGACTCAAGCTCTTAAAAAGCTGGAACCTTCCAATATGTGTAGTCTAAGTAGTGATACAGACTATTTTAATATGAACTTCTTTAAGAGAAATAAAAGTATGATTAAAATTACCAAAGGCAGTACCCAGCAATTGAAATACATGAAGCATCCTAAGTATGCCTACTTTAATTGATTGGAGCAACTTAACTTTAACATAGTCAATGAAATTTTCAATTTTATGATAATATCCTTGGATTTATTTCTCTTATCAATTAATCTACAGTCTGAATAAGGTAAAGTCTAAATGATGTTACACGAGTGAATATAATAAATTTTTTTTTCAAAAAAAAAATGATTAATTAGATGATGGTTCCCTCAGTTTCCCTGCAGTGAGTCTGTTTTAGTCCATTATTAAATTCGTCATACTTTAGATCTGGAATAGAAGGTTCTAGAATGTATGTTTCAATAAATTCTTTCATATTGAAATATCAGGAGTTAAATATTATTGTTTAAATACCATGGAAGTATAACATACAGCAGAAGAATGGAAGACTAAGGGCAATTAAGCATATAAGAAGAATGAATATCAGGCTGCTATAGACTACTATACCAAAGCTATAGAGAGAAATCCTAAAGACCATACTTTTTATTCAAATAGAGCTACAAGTCTTTATAATATCGGTTCATATAGAGAATGCATTGAAGATTGCGATATGAGTTTTTCTTTAAAACCTGATTTTACTAAGGTTCTAAGGAGAAAAGCCCTAGCTTATATTAATTTGTTGAAATTCGATGAAGCCATTTCAACATCCAAGAAAGCCTTTGAAATCAATAAGGATATTGTCATAAAAAATGAAATGGAAGATGCAGAGACTTATAAATCCAATTATACAAGATATTAAGAAGCAATGGATAAAGAAGAATATGTAGAAGCACTTTCATGTATTAATTATTTGGTAATAAAAATTCCCGACAATAATACTCTTAAAATGGCTAAGGTTTAATGCTTGGCTAAGACTGGATAGACAGCTTAGGCATTGACGTTACTCAAGGGAATTGCTTTAGCTTCTACACAAAACCCTGACACTTGGTACTTGAAAGGCTTGATTGAATTATATGGAGGTGAAAGTGGAAGGGCTAAAAAGTTTTTTGCTGAAGGGATGAGGTTGGATCCTGATCATAACAAATGTAGAAAAGCTTTAAATAAGGCTAAACAATGTGAAAAATTAAAAGAACAAGGAAATTAGTTTATTAAAGAAGAAAAATATGCAGATGCTGAATCAAAGTATACAGAAGCTATCGAACTAGATCCTTCCAATAAAAAATTAAATTCAGTAATTTATTCTAATAGAGCTTTAACATTTATGAAGAGAAAGGAAAATCTCAAAGCTATAGATGATCTTAATAAATCATTAGAACTAAATCCTGACTATACTAAATCACTTATGAGAAGAGCATAGGTGAACATGGAAAGAGGAGAATATACAGCTGCAATCATGGACTATAACAAAATTCAAGAATTAGATGCATCAACTAACATGAAAGATAAAATAAAGTATGCACAAAAGAAGTAGAAAGAAGCTAAGAAAAAAGATTATTATAAAATTCTAGGCATAGATAGAAATGCAACAGAATCAGACATCAAGAAAGCATATAAAAGTTTAGCTCTACAATATCATCCTGACAGGAACAGAGGTAAAAGTGAAGCCTAGCAATAAGAAGCCTCCAAAATGTTTAAAGAAGTTGCTGAAGCTTATGGAGTTCTATCAGATCCAAAGAAAAAACCACTATATGATTCTGGACAGATGGACTATGATGGAGATCAAGGAACTGGAGGATTTGGTGGTGGTGATCCTACAGACCTTTTTAATATGTTTTTCAGTGGTGGAATGGGTGGAATGGGTGGAATGGGCGGAATGGGTGGAATGGGCGGGAAAAGCTCATTCAATGGTTTTTCATCAATGGGAGGCTTTCCATCAGGCCGCAATGGTCAAAGTTTCACATTTAAATTTGGTTGAATAATAGATAATTGATAAATGTGATATAAATAATTTTAATGAGATCTTTTGATTAAGTAAGCCATTAAACCACAACTAAATATGTTATAAGATCAGCCAATCAATCAGAATTAGTAAAGCCAAAAAACATCTTCTACAACCAGAAGGTTGAGAATTTCCCTAAGATTCATAACAAGACGATATATTCAATAGTAGGTGATCCAGCTTTTAAAGAAAAATATTTATAAACTATCCAAGCAAAATAATCCACATCATTAGAACGATAGGGTAGAAAGTGGGAAGCAATCACATCTGAGCATAACAACCTTAATTTAACAACAGGAATTAACAGAAATACTATTCTTTCAAAGTTGAGTATGGATCAGAAGTTGAAAAACTCAAGAGATCGTAGAATAATGGCTACTTTCAAGCAAAAAAGATAGTAATGGGATAGGGTTGATCAACATTTAATGAAAAAAATGAAGAAAACATCCACAGTAATGAAAGATAGTTTTAAGACTATTTATGCCCATCCTAATCCCTAGAGGCTGGAATTGATCAATGACAATATCCCTGAATTTTGGAAGCATTCCCTCCGAAACAACAACAAAGTCTTAAAAGGCTATGTAAAAGGTCATACATTTAGGCCAGAACTTGGTGAAGAAATGCTACAGACTTCTAAAGGATCAATTGAACTTGAAAGGAGTATTCCAAAAATCAAGGAGATATATCTAGGAAGCCATCGGGAGAAAATGAAACTTTGTGGTAAGTCCTTCTTTTAGAAGCACCCTCTTTCCTCTAAAAATAGTTAGTCTAGGAAGAAATCATTGAACTCCTTTGAAGAAGTTTATAAAATTAAATATCAACATGAAAACACTTGGATGGGGCTAGAAAGTTTATGATATTTTTATTCAGAATTTTAGCACTATAATCGTGTATAATGATGAGAGAAGCAAGGAAAACATTGAAGTTGAAGTGGCCGAGTGGTCTAAGGCGGTAGATTAAGGCTCTATTCCGAAAGGGCGTGGGTTCAAATCCCACCTTCAACATTTTTTTGATTTTATATAATGTGAATATATATTAATAACCAAACTATCATTTCATAACCTAGAAAGTAATGATAGTTTCCGCTCAATATTGTCAATTATTTCTTGGTTGATTTCTTTTTATTTGGTGTGTACTGATTCAGCATTCCCATATCTTTGTGAATTGATCAGTTTTTCCCTTTGCTTGTTCTTATGATCTTTATTTTTGAGCTGCAATAGAACCATATTGAGTTCATCCCGGGAAGGTTCATTAGAGATCTTTATATCCAGGCTTTTCTTCTTTGAATGGTCGTATAGAGGATTCCTTTCTTTTTGGACCTTCACAATTTTATTGAATCTATTTTCTAATAAATCAATTTCTTCAGCATTATACTATGGAATTTAGGGATTCTTTCTCTTTTTGGGCAGATTTTTTAAATAAGCTAAATATCCATTCCCCATTTTCTTTTGCTCCGCCTCAGATTTAGACTTTGGCTTATTTTCTGAGACTTATCCATAGGCGACTCCCTGGTAGAATCGATATCTTTTAACCTCTTTGTGACTTCTAGATGTGAGATTAGGGTTTTCAAAACTCTATAATAAATGATTTGGCTTTTTCACATGAGTTCTTGGCTTAAAATTTTCCCTAACATATGCTTCATAGTTTTTAACTTTTTTCCTTTGTTGCTTTGGTAACTTTTTTCTCTCTAACCTCTACTTAACCTCTTCCTCAACGAATTAATGTGAAAACCCTCTCCAAATTTTTTCCTGTAACTTATTGTTTTCTTCAATGATTTTTAAGTATTCATCCTCTTTTTCTGACTTCTTGAGTCTCTCCATATCCTTGATTCTTTCATCGTGCTTTTGCATATGTTATTCTAATTAGCTCTCTTTGATAGGCTTAAACTTGAATTTCCGATTATAAAGAACTCTTTTTAACTCTTATTATTTTTACTTTTCTTTCTATCGATCTTCTTCTTCTTTGATCTCATGGAACCTTTTCTCATTTTTATGTTTAGTATAGAATTAGCCTACAATTTTTTCTTTCTCCAAGTTTTTTTTACTTTCTTCTTAACGTTTTTGCTTATAATTTGGTACTTCTTTTATTAATGATTTTTTTAAGGATGAATTTTGTTAATTTTCCAGATTTAGACTAATTTATCTCTTTTTTTATTCCCTTTCTCTAATTTTTTTCATTCTCTGATCTCTTTCCCTTTTTTCTTTCCGCTTTAGCCTCACAAACTCCTGTGCTTCTTTCTATTTCTTGAGATCTCTTTTCTTAGTCACTAATTCACTACTTTCTAAATCATTATATTGTTATTTGAGTTCTGCAATACTTAAACTGAGTTTTTCTATATTTTTATTAGCCTTTTTGATTGCTTTTTATTCTTTATCTTTCACCTTCACTTCTAAGACTCCTTGTTTTTCAATGATTTTACCTTGAGGCTATTCTACTAGTTTTGACTGGTTGTAATTAGGTGGTTTAGAATATTAGTTGGCGGGATACTGACTAGCATAGCTTGAAGAAGAACCAACTTCTGAGAGAAATTCATTTTCAAAGTTAGAAGGTTGAGATTGCTAATTATTCCTTTTTAGTGGCATTCCGGACTGCATTCTTGATATTATTTATATTAATAATCCATGAAGTATCAATCTTGATCATTAAAATGGATTTACTTATCTCCACTATCATTGAAGCCAAAGTTATGATAATTCCTTTTAAAATAATAAGCATTAATGAATCCTTGAGTAGTTCCAAGCACTATGGAATTAGCCAGGATTATAATTGGGATAGCTGCCTTAGTTTATAAAATGATATACAAAATGGATGTTGAAGAAACTTTTTAGCCTCAGAACTTTGGTACTGAATTTTACAGCTAGAGGATATAAAACACCACTGCTGATAATACCAATTCCTATCAATAAGTATCCCCTTTTGAGGAATTAAATGGTAGTTTTCTTATTTGCTTGTTCATTTAATGTCATCTTTTCCATTATTTTTAGTCGATTGGTGGTTTCTATTTCATTGGGAAGGGTTACTTTTCATTTGTCTTTCATAGTCATCCAATATTGTTGGATCTTTGATCGTCTTTTTAGTTTTAGTATAATCTTTTTCAAAGTCTTACATAAAATTACATAATATGAACCCTCTACTAAGTAACTTTCACAGTTGCTAATAAACTCAAATATGAAGTAGCAACTTTGATATTTAGCACCTAAAGTTGACTAGAGCCTAAAATCAATGAGATAGATGACTTTAGCCTCAGCAATAGAAAAGTATTCAATAGAAAATGGCGGTTACATTTTAAAAAAGTATATTTTTAGAAACATTATTGGTAGTTCATAATATCACATCAAAGGTTCTAGATGTCAATATTCTTCTTTTTATACTTCAGAAAATTCTCCCCATCATCTGAGTCTTCATCCATTGATTTTTCATCTTCAGAACCACTATTCTCTTGGTTGTCATTTTAAGTATCAGCAAATTCTATTCCTGATGGGCCTTGGTTATCATTTTAATTGACCATAAGATCTTCAGGTACTTCTTTCATTGCCTTTAGCTGTCTGATTTAATCTGGTGAATATTTTAAAGTAATATCACATTTTTCTTTTTGAAAATCCCTTAAACTACAGAGTACAAGATCTCCTACATTAATCCATACTTTTTTTTTCATTTTCCCTCTGATATGGCCTACTCTGTTAACTTAATCAAAGCATTTAACACTGATTCTACCATTTCCAAGCATTGCTACTACTACTCCATACTCCATATCATCGTCGACATCTTTGGTTACCAATTATCTCTTAACCATTCCTGTATGCTTACCCCTACGATAGTTTTTACCACCTCTTCCAGTATTCTTCGGCATATTTCAACAATTAAATAAATGTTTATGAAATAAAAAATTGTTTAATTAGCATTTAAATATTCTTTTACAGAAAGCCTGTCAAATTCTATCCAATATTATTTAATATATACAACAAAAATATTTTTGTCTCAATCCAGTTAAATTACGAAATTCATATATTTATATACAATGTCACACTAACAACCAACCAAAGACATAGAACATGATTAACAACATCGTATGGCTAAAAAAATCAAGAATTTTATCTACAACCCGAGTGATGTAATTGGATCTGGGTTTAGTTCATAGGTATTTCGTGGTGTTAATTAAACTACATTGGAACCAATTGCTATTAAGGTGATCTAACTGAGTAAGGTACAGAACTAAGTGGAAAAATATCTTCTTAATAATGAAATTTCAGCCTTAAAAAGCTTAAATCACAAAAATGTACTGCATACTATTGATATTTTGATGACTAAAAACAATGTCTATATCATCACTTAATTTTGTTAAGAAGGTGATCTACTCAAAATTCTTGAAAGAACCAAAAAGAATAAAGAAAGAGAAAGGAAACCAATCATCCCAGTGATGTCAGAATGGGATGCTTTGAACATTACTAGGGATATTGTAGAGGGATACAGAGCAATTGAGGAAAAAGGTATCCTTCATAGGGATCTTAAAACAGCTAATATTTTTTTATCAAAGGGTATAGCTAAAATTGCTGATTTTGGTTTTTGTTAAATCATTGCTTAGTCTGCTAAGAAGCCACAAATAGCCTATAATGTAGGTTCTCCTGCTTATATGAGTCCCTAATCTTATAAAGAAAATCTCTATTCTAGTAAAAGTGATATTTGGAGTATTGGAATTATTCTATATGAGGTTTTAATGGGTGAAACACCAGATAAGACACTTACATATGATGCAATGGTTAATAACTTGACATCTGGAAAAATCAATTGTGGTAATGAAGACATTAAGAATATTTTAAGCAAATGTTTTAAAAGATAAATGAAAGAACGATTCGATAGTAGAGGTCTTATTGAGGCTCTAAATATTGAAATTTATAAGATGCAATCTAAAATTGTACAAGTCAATAATTTGCAAACAACACAATATTCTCAGCAACAACCAATGCAACCACAACAACAGCAGCATCATCATCCTAGCACAAATCCTCATCCTAGTAAAAACTTTCAACCACCCCCACCACCATCCAGGATACCAAATAATTCTCAAGCTAATCATATCATTATAGTTCCAAATAATGAACCAGTGATGATTGGAACCCGTCAACCTGAAGTACCACAAGGAGCTCTTTTAAGAACACCATTGTTAAATAGATTCTAAGAAGATAGTAGCCGGAATAGAACTCAAGTTCAATTACCCGTGGAAGAAGTTGAACCATCACTAATTAAGTCCAAGGATGTCCCACCTTATCACAAGCCATCACCAAAAAATCAATCTAATCCCTATTTAAAGGCTTCCATTGAGATTTTATTATTTCTATATAGGTTGTTAAAGTTCATAGCAGAGAGCAATCTAGAAGCTATTCAAATAGTTAGATTAATATTGTTTAGACACCGAAGTTTCCTTGATCAAAATTCATCTTCTAGTTCTCTTAATGACGAATCCTTTAAGGAATTCCAATACTTGAAGAGTCGTTTTGATGATTCCTATTTGCAAAAATAGATGAATCATAAAATAGATAGTCAGATGATTTCTTCCCTCACTAAATTAGCTAATTCTTCATTTCAATAGCCTGAAATCATTGTGTAGTATCAAGCTATCATTAAGAATGCTTCTGATGCCTGCTAATCATATATTTTTGGAATTGGAATGATCTAAGAGTCAGTTATTGACTATCATAAAATTGGGATTATTTGGGATTATTTGATGCTTGAACATGAAATCCTCAGTATGGTAGCACAGGGATAATCACCTGAATCAATAGTCAATAGCTTTGAAATTGGTAAAATTGCTAAGGAACAGCCTAAAAAGCTTACAAATATCTATTACTAACTCATGAAACTTAAAAATATGTCACTATAGCCAATTAAAATATCTCCAAAACATTATCCTAATGAAAATCATGTTTACGAGAATCAGCCTAGATAGTTGCATCCAAAAAGTTTTGGGAGGAATAGTCAACCCAATACATTACAAAATATTGATGAGGCCATGCTCAGGTAGTGGAAATAGGAGAAATGAAATTAAATGATATTTTCACAACAAATCTTTAATATGTCAATGTCCTATAAGAACATCATTTTGAAGTTTTTTCTTCCAATTTACCGTATAAAAAGCACAGAGCTAGTCCTACTTTATGATTACACTGGTCTAAGCATTGATATAATCTATACCTAAGCATTCACTATACTACTGTTAGTTGAGGGCTTGGTTCAGTATGGCACTCTTGAACTTATTTTAACAATGATGGAAGCAGACACCACTTGTCTTAAATAGCCTTTCTGTATGCTATCTTACTATTTACAAATTCATATTATAAATAATATGTTATTCAGTAATAGATTGTATGTATGCATTAAGCAATTTCAATCACTTTTCCAATAATGTTTGATCACCTCTTCTGTTGTCATCTTCATTTTTTGGCTTTTTAGCTTACCAATTCCACTACAAAGCCAAATGAATTCCTTATCATAGGAATCAGATCCCTTATAGTCAAAAATACCATCAAAAAATTCACTTACTTCATCATTAATATCATCATCTTCCTCTATATTCCCCCCTTACTTACCTAATTTCAGTACTTAGATCAGCATCCCAAATACAATTCCCCTACATATATCAACGTTTTCCACGATGGCAAAGTTCTTCCAATACTTTTCAATGGTCTTTTCCTTGATATGATCGTTAATATATTAAATTTGTGTACCACAGGCTAGAAGCATCCATAATTTGGTGACATTATTATGATCATATCCAGAACTAAGATTATTCTTCAAATTTTCATTGTCAATGTTTTGATACTCTGAAGTTTGATGAACATTATCTAGCATTTTTTTGGAGTGAGCTGGTATCCATGATAATTAACTTCTTAAGAAATTGATGATCTCAGTACTGTTGAAATTAGGCTATAATTTGAATTCTACCTAAATTTTATCCTCTTCAATAAATTAATTAGACTTATAAGTCTTGAGTTAACCAATTTTTTTGAACTGTGACATGAATCCCATTAAAACTATGTATTCTATTGATAAATTCTTTTTAGGGTTTCGTTCTATCATCTTAACTATTGCATCTTTAGTCAAATCAAATTTTTGGTTTCTGGCTGTAGGATCACAAGCTAATTTGCATAATTATCCTAATCTTAAATGGAAAAAGGTAAACTTTTTCTCTTCTTTTTTGCCCATATATTGTTCATTAATCACTTTGAACTTAGCTTGAATTACCTTCTTCAACTGACGAGGAGACATCTAAATTGTGCAAGTTTTAGTCTTTAAAAACTTTTCTTTCAGTGAAGGAAGATGGTTAGTTTCAAAATAGGTATCTTGAGTAGTTTTCATTGCATTTTACTTTTCATCTTTGATAACTTTTTGAACTACTCCTTTCATTTAAGTTAAGTGCTCTAGCCATCTGTCTAGATTCGACCTAACATCACTGTAGTACTAAACACCTGAATACATAACTCAAAAGTATTTTTCTAAATTAATATATCCTGAAAATATATCAAATAATTTCAGCAATAGTCAATATTGCGGCAGAGGTAAAAAAATCCATTATTTTCATTACGTGAAGTGTCACAGCAGAAATTCCTAGATGAACTATTACTTATTGAATGATTCATACCATAAATAGTCTCCTTTTTAAGTTCTTCACTGGTTTCTAGCCTAAAACTATATTAAGCTCGTATTTTTGATGACTTTTTTGTCGGTTGTAATTTCCAAAGTTAGATCTCTGCATCCTTGTGTACCCTTTTCATCTCTGATGACAATAGATTAACCATTTTATTGGTTATTTTCAGGGAAGACATGACCTGCCACAATGTTTTTTATTTTTATCTAGTGACTGTCTTCAGAAGAGACTTCATGTAGATAAAAAGTTAATCTGTATGTTTGTTACAGATTTCCTTTTGATTAATGAATAGAATAGCTACACCAAATTTGATAATTATCTTCCATCCTTTCAATAGGAACAAATTCCATATTCTATTAATGATATGTTTGGGTAGTTACTATGAAAACAATGTGATAAACCAACTAGTTGCATATAATTCAGTAGGTACCTGCATTTTCTTCAAGTGAAAATACAACCCAGGAGCATAGTTAAAGAGATAGACTTCAAGCACATAGCAAAGTTAATGTACCTTACCTAATTACCCCAAATATAACTGCTCTAGTTCCATTTCAGTGAGGAGGTAGCTAGTATAGTGAAAGGCTTCTACTTATGTGTATTGATTTTAATACATGTTCCTCACAATGTAGTTAATTCCTTGGACATATCCTATTTTTACATAGACATTTGATAAGCTACATAAAACATTACTTAAATACTGTTTCATTTTGGATGTTTCATCTAAAGAGAGCCTCTTATTTGGGTAGGTTCGTTAGACATCTTGGTTGATTATTTCATGGAACCAAGAGGATCTCCCATTGCCATAATGTTTTTTAATGTAGTTTCTTCTAAAAAAGAGGATTTCCATGAATTTTCTTTGTTAAACGACTTGATAGATTCTTGGGTCTGTCATTAGGTATTTTATGATATTCTTACATAGTTCTTTTCCCTGAGTAGCTCCTTTCATGCCTAGGTACATTGCTAGAATCTCATTCAAGCTGAGATAATTGAGAATATTAGTGAAATACATTGGATTTAAGAGTAAAATAGAAAACTGTTTTTTTCTATTCGAGGGTGTGGTAATTTTCTTAATGCTAAGGAAGTTGGGGCGTTTTAAAGCTATATAATTCTTATTAGCATAGGTTGAGGATGTATTCATGATTCAGAATGAAAATAGGTAATGGAATGTAAATTGTTATAAAATTAAATAAACATCAGCAATAATTTTATAACTGTAGAGGAAATATGCCACGATCTGAACACTCACAAAGTTTTTCAGTGCACTCTCAAAGATCTCGGATGAATGAAACAGAGAGACTCCAAGAAGATGCTGATAAGTACACTAAAAAGTATGAATGGGAAAGGCGCAACCTGATTACCTTAAAGGGAAATGAAGCACAACTCAAACATGAATTAGCTACACTGCAAACTTCGGTATCCAAGCTGAAGAAAGAGTGTGAAGTTGGCTAAGTTAAGGTAATGTTCACCAAACAACATAACCTACAAAAGCAAGTTGATAGTGTAACTTATAAATGTTATCTTAGAACGATAAAAAATACAATGAAGTCATGGGGGATATAGATAAGCTCAAAAAAGAAATCAATCTACTCAGACAAGAAAAAGCTCTCTACCAACAGAACATCAAAAACTTGGAGAATGATGTTCAAAATTCCCAAGAAGAAATGAATCGTCTTAAGGAAGAAATATTGGCCAGTCAAAACAACAGTCAAATGAACCAAAATTTGATGCTTAGTTTAAAAATGAAAAATGAAGAGGATAAAACTACCTACTATAGGAAACTTAACGAACTCAACAAAGAATTAAGGGATCCAAAATTTAATAAGGGCAGTAGAATTAAAACAGGAGAGGCTTCAGCTATTCAAACTGATACAGCTACTATTTTAAAGAGGAGGCTGACAAAATTGATCATCAACAACAAGGAAAAGGTGAAACTGATTGACAACTACCAAAGAAATATGAAGGTTATTGATGAAGCATTTACTACTATCAAGGAGGCAACAGGTCTTACTGACATCCATGAGATTCAAAACACTTTCATTAAGGGATAAGAGCAAAATTACAATTTATTAACCTATGTAGATGTTCTTAATCAAGAAATTGACAACCTAACTGACAGCAATGAAACTCTAAGGCAAAAAAATGAGACACTAAAAATTGAAAATGCTGAAAAGCAGAGATTGTTAACTGGAACTCCTGATGATGAAAAGAAAAAGAGGAAAATACAGGGAATTATTGGTGAAAGAAAAAAAGAAGTTGAAGAATTTCAAGGCATGCTCAATGAAATTCAACCATTACTTAAGGAAGTTATGCTGAAATTAGCAGCTTCTAAATTTAATAGAGACAACCCACATAAAATTCAGGAGTATGAAAATTCTGGTGTTACCCTCAATGACTCTAATTTGAATTAGTATTTATCATAACTGGAAGACTATACTAATAGCATTCTAATCTACAGAGGAAGAGCTAATAATCTTTCAAATGCTGAAATTTTCTCCAAGACTCTACTATTGGATGAATTAAACCCAAAAGACTTTAGAAAGAAACTTCAGGTATGAGTGAGCTTATACATAGGATAATTCACAACTCTTCAGCATTATTGATGATACCAAGGAAAAGCCCAAAAACTTAGAACGGCTAATTGATAGGGAGATGTTTGATGAAATGGCTCGTAAATAGTTGGAAAAGGTCAAAAGCTTGGATACCGCTGTCAAAAACAAGAATAAGAGATGATTTTATCAGCCAATCAACCAAAATATTTTTAAAAATATAAATTATCTTATTTATTATTATAAATAATCAAGACTTGTTCAGAAGAAGTCATCTGTGGTTTTACCTAAGATTATGTCTTGGGGCTTACTAGACCTCTTTGATACCTGAGATAAAACTTCTACATGATCTCTTGATCTGTAACTTCTTTGAGATTTGGGAAAATCATAAGCATTACATGATTTGATCTGTTCATTGATTTATTCCAACTGTGCATTTTTTTCTTTGATTTGTTTGTTGTAGATACTGATGCTTTTTTTAAGTTTTCCAATAGCTTCTTTATGATCCTTAAGCTTGGTATCCTCATCCCGAATGTTCCCTAAGTAATTGTTCAAACTTTCTTTGTTTTTAATCCTGAAATAGTGATTTATTTTTTGATGTCCTTGTATTTTGTCAGATTCAATTGAGTGGAATTTATACTAGTCATAAAATGAAATATACTTGATTTTAGACTTTCTGCTCTTCCCTTTCTTAGAACAGTTGACTCTTCATGAAGCTGAATTACTCTCTATTTGTCTTGCAAACTAATTTATTATTGTTCTTCAGTTGTTTCAGAGCTGTAGTTAGACTGTGTTGGTGATTGTGTCTTTGTGACTTTGCACATTGATGTAAATAATTGATATGTTGTTGTCTTTTTCTTTGTTCTTAGGCTTTCTAAATAGTAACACATTGTACATTTCTTAGATCTTGTTCGTGCCTCTACTTGATCTTTTTAACTCTTTCTAGCTCCTTTTTCCTTTATATAAGACTTTTATCTAAGTTTTAATTCACCTTGGCCATGAATTTATAGTTGCTATGAAGGCGATTTTTTTCTCTTTCCACACTAGTCCGTTATTTCTTATGGGATGAATACTTCTCAGCAATACCAATAAACTATGGATTTAATTGATCAGAAGGATAACAAGGGAGGATCCTTGACATCTTTACTTTTTAATTTTATTTGGATTAAAATATCAACATAGTCTTCTTATAAACAAGATATCATTCAGCTGAGGCATAATAACAAATGTTTTAAATCTCTACTGTTACTTGTTTCTAAACTTGTTTCTAAACTTTTCCAGAGGGGGTTGGGTGGTAGTAATTATGGTTTTACCTTCTGGAACACCTCCATAAACACACCCATCCCTCCATGTCGATAGCTTTCCATTATTACAGTTTCCAAATGTCTCCACATCAGAGTTGACGTTCTTCGGTAAGACCTTAAACTATATTATAGGATTATATTTAATTGATAGTTTATCCTAGCTAGCATTGCAAAAAGACCTAATGCTTCCTTAAGGAGTTAATACTCAGTCTGATGAGGGTTCGCAAGAATATTCTCTGCTGTATAGCCAAGCATAGTCCAGGGATTATAAGAAGTATAGTTAGTAATAGGATTGTTAACAAATTTTCTGAGAATAATTTGGTGTAATTGAAGGATATATTTGTTCAGAGAGAAGTTAAATTCTCTATTTTGATGCTCAATGAGGTAATTAGTAAGATTTGGCTCAATTGAAGTCAATACCTATACACATACATAGTAGTTTATATCTTCTATGCTTAGTAAGGATAATAGGGGTGTCAACAGAATGGGATCTACATTTTAATGTGATACTAATAGTTTTTGGACAAGTTTAAGGATAATTTCTTGCCACATTTATGTTTTATATTTTCCAAGAATTTTGACTGCCAAATTGATTATTTTGACTGCAAGAACCAGTTATTTTTTTATTGAGCCTGATTGCAGTTTTCTAGCAGTACCTGTTGATGCCCTAGAACTAGCTCATTTAATAGCACAAAATATTCTTCCCTGGCTAAGGACTGCATGACACACCAAGAACTACTTGAAAGTAAACATTCAATATATTTAGATTGAGCCTGAACAGAGTTTAGTGTTGTTAGTTTATTATAAATTGTTTGCAGGAAACATTTATAGCTTTTTCATGGTGGTCTTCTAGGGATAAGGAGGGTGCTTTAAATTTAAAATGAACACTAACAAAGAGTTAGTCAAATGTTCTACAATGGTATAATCAGTAATTTTAGCATATTGAGACTAAAAAAGTTCATTCAGAAATGACTCAAGTTGAATAACGGCTATTGTTCCCTATTAGGAACTATTCTTAAACCCAAGCAATAAGTGAGTGAAGTTCTGGGCAGAAACAACTGCTAGGGCTGGAAAATTAATAGTTAATTTCAAAAATACTAGTACATCCCTAAGAAGATTTGGGTTACCATTTATAACATCCTACAATTTCCCAATCAAACCAATAACCCTTTGACAGACATAGAAATTGAAATGTTGTTGTTTGGTAAGAAGTGTTGCGAAGATAGTAGAGATATAAGGTAATTAATTCACAGGTATTGAATCTCTTGGTAATTCTAAAATATCGTTGATGATATATATAGTTAATTCTATTTCTAAAATCTCACTAGAGGTAGCATAATTGTTTATTTCCTGATACAATTTTTCAATATAAGATGGATGTTCTTTTAGCTTATCAAAGCATAGCACAATAAAGTCTTCAGCTGATGACCTAAATCTATTTTCATTGTTTTCAACCACCTGAAAGTTGTTATTTTAGGTCTAAAGATTATCATAGTCTAAATCAAGATCAATTACAACTGTCTCCTTATTCTCAGGAATGGTTGATCTTTTGCAGGCAGCCAGTACAATCTTCCATATCTCCAAATGAACATCACATAACAAACACTCTGTTTCATAGGTGACTGAATTCTTAGATAATTATAACCAAAATTCAAAGCTATCAGAAATGAATTCTGCTTTAATTTTCATGTAGCTGATAATGGTGCCCAAGATATGCTTAAGGAGATCTAAGTTGACCTTAGTAATTTCTAAAGATCGACAGAATACTATAAAAGGTCGAAAAAATTCCTAATGTTAACATTGCTGTTGTTGACTGAGGAAATAAGTTAACAATTTTTCATTGAGGTGCGGATATTTTTAGTTGAATAGTACTTCCTCAAAAATTTCTGTTGTGATTGAAAGTGGCTCACTGAGAAGCAATTGAACTAACTATAAGGAATTCAAGAGTCCTTCATTATTAACATGAAATTCAATACATTCTATCACTAGTTACTTTGATGCTTTAAAATATGTGACAAGTGCTCCTTTTATTGCTTCATAAAAGTTCTTTTTTAAGACTCTTAAGTCCTGATTATTATTAGTGTGAACATTCTGAATAAAAAATTATTTGAATATTCTCATGTAAATTTCAGGACAACTACTATATTCAGTCGGCAATTAAAAAGTACCTAAATGCATTAAAATTCGTCCAATACAACAATAACTCAAGTCACTCTTACCAGGAAGCTTCAAGACATAGGATAGTAATTAGTGAGGATTAATAGAAGGAGGGAGAGGGGTAGATAGTTTTTTTAGCATAGGAGTTGGTAACCATGAATGGAATATTAAGAATTTTGGATGAGATTGAACGATATATTCCATGCTTAATCGCTTACTTAGAGGGCTAAGAGATTTTGGTTGGCTTGTTTAGAGTAGGTCGGATCTTGAAGTTGATTATAACAAATATATGTATTGTTCTGCAGTGTATGCCATTACAAATATTATAATTTTGATCATATTCAGCAGAATAAGTGAGTGATGGTCATTGTTATTCATTTAGCTATTTTCTAATTTAATTGTCAGAAATTGTTAAGACTAGCCTATCTATTTGATTTAAATCTGAGACACTATTCCTGCTTATTAAAAAATAAAATGTAACCATAAAAAAATAATCACCTGAAGAAACTATATCTTAGTTACATTTGGAGGTCCTATTCTATTTACTGCTCCTCACAGCAAAAAACTGTATCGTGGAGGCAAAGAATATGACGAAAAGAGAAGAACACATCTTAAATAATTATATACTTCCTTCTTGGCAACTTATCTGGCCAAAAAAACGAAAAGCTCATAAAATGGGTACAACTCATTTTGTGTTTGGGGTAAATCTTCAGTGATAAACCCAGATGATCTAGATCCTAACTATCTTATGGCATCTAATTTAAATAAAAGTCCTTTCCACAAATTTCTACATAAATGGGCCTCTGCACATCTCATCAATGAAGAGAATGACGAATATCGCCCACTCTTACATATTGATATCCATGGTAAGAAGGATCGGGAGTATAACTGTGAAGTAGATGTGGGAATAAGGTCTATGAAAGTTCACTGGAAGGACGATCCTCTTATTGAAATGATCGATGAATACTTCAATGTAGTATTTAATGAAATGTTTGAAGGGAAATAGTTTGGAAAATTCAAGGGGTCTTTTAACACTCGACCATTTTTGAGTGGGTTTTGGGGTGGAAAAGTTTATACCATGACCGAACAGGCTATTAAACTAAACATACCAAGTTTACAATTATAAATTCCCTTTAAAGTGAGGGCTAGGCTTTTTAAAGATGAATCCTTTAGGTAGCACTTTACCAAAGGAATAAACTGGGTTTTATAAATAGGTAATTGTCCCCTATTGGAAGAAATTTCATAAACCACTAAAAATTAACAAGTAACTGATCAACAAAGTTGAAAATACCATCAAGGATAAAAAGTAAGTTGATGAAGTAGTCTAACTCTACATTAAAGATGGAGGAAAAGGCACAACTAAATTTAACAGCCGAATTTATCTGATGTATATCCACTCATAATTATAAAATAAAAATCACTAATGACATAGTACTATTGGATGAGATATAAAAATCAAGTCTCTATGGACCCTATGCACATTGATGATCCATTTTGGAAAGGAGTTCGTACCAGTCTTGATCGAAAATCTTAACCTAAACATCATTTGGAACTTTATTCAATGTGTAAGTCAGATAATCCTTATATCAGGTATTTTTAGACTTATTTAGACAAATAAAGAATAGTCCAAACATCACACTTGATACAGTGGCTGAACTAATATGTCGAGATAAAGCATGTGAGTTGCAATACTGTTTATCATTAATGAAAGTGGCAGCAGAAAATAGACATCGACAAATAGAGTAATGAACATCACTATGCATAGTTTAAAGGGCTGCACTTAACAATACACCTCCATGTGGAATTGTATTAACCAATAAAAGAAAAGGGTTAGAAAAAGAGAAGAAGAACTTAAAAATTTAGTCCTTAACAAGGAAAAACCAATTGAGCAAACATTAAAGGAAGTCAAAAAACCAGAAGAAAAACCACAAACTGTTTACATATGAATAGAATCTAATTTCATTATATATACGGTCAAGATTTATCAATGTCTAATTTTGGGAAGAAAAGACTTAATGATTTTTATGCGGACCCAACCTACATTAATATTAACCATGGTAGCTATGGTCTATGTCCTAAATCAGTAATGAAAGTCAAACGAGAATATGAATAAAAAATGGATTTCAATCCAGAAAAATGGTTTAGAGTGGATGCTGAGAAGTAGATAGCCTCAATGCGTAGTTATGTTGCTTCATTGGTTAATTGCTCATCTAAGAATTTATTTATTGTTCAGAATGCTACTGATGCTTTCAATTGCTTAATGAAATCTTTGGATTGGAAGGAAAATGACACTATAGTGGTTCCTAACACTGCCTATGCTGCTATTAGAAAGACAATATAGTTTATTAAAGATCGATATAAGATTAATATTCTTGAAGTAATGTTCTTTTTCATTAATAGATTTAATTCACTGCCAATGATCTGCAATCGCCTGAAACAATTCTCCTGAAAATCTAAAATGACATCAACAGTTATCCATCACAAATAAAATTAGCTGTTTTTGATCATATCGTATCAGTACCAGGCATAATATGCCCTGTTGAATCAATTGGATAGTTTCTAGCAGAGAAGAAAATTCCACTTTTTATTGATGGAGCTCATGCTATGTGTCAAAGACCAATTGATTTATCAAGTCTTAGTACAGACGCTTACTTTGGTAATTTTCATAAATGGGCATTTGCACCTAAAAATGCTGCATTTCTCTTTATTGGAGATCGTTATTTAAAGGTACGAATTTGATATTTTTTAGAAAATAACACCAGCAATAACTGGAAACTTTTATGGCTAAGGTCCAGACAGGTAATTTTTTGGACTGGAACAAGGGATTTTAGTTCCTATTTAAGTATTAAGGCTGGAATTGATTATTATAGTTCTTTCGGCCCTAATGCTGTTTATTCCTACAACCATAATCTATCAATGGAAGCTGGTAAGAAGATGGCTTCTATATGGGGGACTAAGCCTCTAACTTCGACGAAAGATGTATTGGCTACTTGAATAATATTCTAGTTCCGAGTTAAGATATCCAACTCTGTACCAAAATAGCCTACCAAATGATGGGTGAATGGAACTGCTTCCCTATCTTCTACAAATTTGATAACAAAGTTTATTGCCGAATTTCTAGCCAACTTTACAACTAACTCAGTGATTATTAGTTTGCTGCAACCAAATTTTTGGAACTACTGAACTAGTATGAGGGAAACAAGTTAACCAACAATATGAAATGATCAATCATAAGCATTAAACAATTTATTATGACAATAATACACTGATTACTTGCGCAACTTCGGAATTAACCGATTTATTTACTACGG
>CASCJZ010000299.1:0-15070 GCA_949152475.1 Terebella lapidaria
GATAATCATCCTATGTATGTACATATGTGTATCATCTTCATCTCTAATATGCTTAATATGAATATATTATATTATAATGTAGGCATCTTTTGCTCAGAAATAGCACTTAAAATATGTCCTAAGTTTAGAAAATAGTAAAGATCTATTCTCTATTGGGAAATATTTGACTGAACACCTTAAGGTTGCTGGAGCATATTGGTCACTTACTAGTCTCTTTACCCTGAAACATACATTACCCTAATCTACCATCACTGAAATCATGAATTGGCTTAAGAAAAGTCAAAATTAAGATGGTGGATTTGGGGGTAATATTGGACATGATTCACATATTACTAGTACTCACTATGCAGTATTGGTATTGATCCAATTTAATAAAATAAGGTATACAAAATGTTAATCATAGTTAAATTGATGTTCCAGGAGTTATTAGGTATGTTAGTAGTTTACAACAATCTAATGGTAGTTTTTATGGTGATAAATGGGGTTAAGTTGATACTAGATTTTCTTATTGTGGTGTTTCATGCCTATCATTATTAGGAGCACTTAATAAAATCAATAAGGATAAAGCTGCTGAGTTTGTACTTTCTTGTAGAAATTTTGATGGTGGATTTGGAGGAATTCCTGGTGCTTAATCTCATGGTGCTTATGTATTTTGTTGTGTAGGAACACTTAAAATTACTAAATTTATGAACTCTTTTGATGAAGAATTACTTGCTAAGTGGCTTTGTTAAAGACAAACTAATAAAGGTGGTTTCAATGGTAGACCATAAAAATTACCTGATGTATGTTATTCTTGGTGGATATATTCTACATTTGCTATGATGAATAAATAAGAATGGATTGATAAGAAATAATTATAAAAATACATTTATTAGTGTCAAGATTGCCTAGATGGTGGTATTAGTGATAGACCTAATAATGTTGTTGATGTATTTCATACATTTTTTGGTTTAGCAGCTCTATCCTTATTGAATTCATCATTAGATTTATACCCAATTAATCCAACCTATGCTATTCCAACAACTATATTGCAACAACTTCCTCATTTATAGAAGTAAGACTATGCTTGATGATGCATACAAATAAAACAATAATATTAGTTATGTTAATGATGATATTAAAGCAGTTATCATATTATTCTAGTTTTATTATACTTAGTTTAACAGTTTATGGTATACTCACTAGTGATTTTGTTGTTTGCTGATATATTATTACTAATCATAATTGAAAGAGTGTTAAAACTCTTATTTATGTTAATAAAAGCTGTTAAATTATAATAATAAAATAACGTTAAAATGGAATCTATTAGCAACTAAATAGAGAAGTACCAAAGAATCAATAAAATTGGATAGGGAACCTATGGAATTGTCTATAAGGCAAGAGATAAACTTACTAATGAAATAGTTGCCATTAAAAAGATTAGACTAGACCATGAAGATGAAGGAATACCATCAACAGCTGTCAGGGAAATCTCACTCCTAAAACAACTTACACATCCTAATGTAGTCAACTTAAAAGAAGTAGTCTCAGGTTAAAATAAACTTCAGCTAGTGTTTGAGTATGTTGACTGTGATTTAAAGAAATATCTTGAAATGAATGTACTAACTGAATCTCAAACTAAAGGTATTACATATCAACTCCTGTTAGCCCTTGATTATTGCCATAAGAATAGAGTTATTCATCGTGATCTTAAGCCTCAGAATATTCTAATTGATAGAGAAAAACATACTATAAAATTAGCTGATTTTGGTTTAGCAAGAGCCTATTATTATCCTCTTAGATAATATACTCATTAGATTATTACCCTCTGGTATCGAGCCCCAGAAGTATTACTTGGAACTTAAAAGTATTCACCATTAGTAGATATTTGGTCTTTAGGTTGTATTTTCTATGAAATTTGTCATAAAAAATGTTTATTTTGTGGTGATTCTGAAATTGATCAATTATTTAAGATTTTTAAGATATTAGGTACTCCTAAAGAATCAATATGGCCTAATGTAACCAAATTAAAAGATTTTAAGCCTACTTTCCCTAAATGGAAGGAAACATAATTATCTTCTATTTGTAGTAAATTTGATAGTGAAGGAGTTGATTTGCTGAAAAGAATGCTTACTTATGATCCTATACATCGAATAACTACTTAATAGGCTTTAGAACATCCTTATTTTGACTCATTAGATAAATCTCAGTTTGCTTCTCCTGAATGATGTGTATTTCAAAATTACCTATTTACATATTTATCAGTATTTTCATATGTTTTAATATCTTATTTCACGATTATCAACCATCCATGCCGAATATCTTGGTAAATTCAATATATTTCCCTAGGTCACCTTCTGAAACACTTGGTTTACTTCTCTTGGAAGCACTTACAAAATCTTCATATTGGGTCATTAAGAGAAGGGTATGACCCTTACTTTTTAATTATGCCATATTACCATCAAAATAGCGTCCATGCGGATCAATAACTTCACTTTGCTTGACAGGAGCATATTTTATAATACCATTATCATTCACTTATTTCCACTTAGTAACTTTATCAAGGGTTCTAACTGGAGTCATTAAGGCATCATTGACCATAGAAGCTATATCAGATCCAGAATAACTACATAATATATTATACTTACCCATCCAATAATGAAGCTAATTCAACCATTTGTTCATGACTAATATTAATTTTATTCTTCTCAATAGCTTTCTTGAGCATAGCTAAACGACCTTTAATATCAGGTAAGGGAATATGGACTCTTTTTTAAAATCTTCTTCGAACAGCAGAATCTAAGGCCCATGGTAGATTAGTAGCACCCAGTACTAATACATCAGTACAATCATTTCCTAAACCCTGCATTTGAATTAAGAATTAAGTTTTAATTCTTCTAGAAACCTCATTTTATTCTGATGATCTCTGTCCTGCAATAGAATCAATTTCATCAATAAATATAATACTTGGTTTTTCTTTTCTAGCCATCTTAAATAAAGACTTAAGAGTCTTTTCAGATTGACCAACATACTTAGACATTAAATTAGATGCAGATACACTAAAAAATGTTCCACCTTGCATTTAAGTAGCACAAGCCTTAGCAAGGAATGTTTTTCCAGTTCCAGGCGGCTAAAATTAAATTATATATTACTCCATAGAGAAGAATACCCTTCCATGGTGTTCTTTGACCAACAAATACTTCTGGGAATTTAATAGGAAGAATAACTGCTTCTTGAAGAACTTTTTTAGCTTGATCGAGTCCTGCTACGTCATCCCATTTGATATTAGGTTTTTATTTAACAATTGCATCAGATAATTCTCCTTCTAGTTAATCATTGCCTTCCTGGGACTTACTCTTTTGAGGTTCAATTTTAGTATTTTAGACCTTACTAGGTTGAGATGATTTTTGTGAGGTCATTTCTAAGCTCTAAATTTAACTTTTCATTTGTTTGATTTCATCATTGAGTCCAGGTAGTTTGCCTTTGAGTTAGTTGGCAATAGCTTAATTTTCTTCTACTCTAATATATGCAATAAGTTTATAAATAGCATCCTTAAATTGTTGAATATAGTCTTTTTTAGCATCTAGGGTAGCTTTAGGGAAGTATCCCCTTATTTAAATAATTCTGGTTACTGCTTCTTGACCTTCAATTTTCTATTTATTCATATTTTTATATTATGAGATATGATTGATGTAAACAATACTTTAAGAAATAACATAGTAACTTCAATAAAATATAAACTGATCAGAAATTAAGAGATCTTATCACATAATCAAGACTAACCAACACTTTTCATGAAGTCAATGATATTTTCAGTTAATTTCTTCTCGTAAATGTTAAAACAGGTGGTTTTTTTGGTATTAGGAGATTTGGAGAGCATTTCAAGAATTTTAATTGCTTCTAAGTGATAAAGATCAATATTCAAGAAATGTTGTTGATGTTTATTTTAAATTTCTTTGATTGAATTATAGGCTTTTGTCTGGCAATCTATTATGTATTTACCAGTGATAGATTTAACACAGTTCAAGAATATTTCTTCTTGTTGGTATCGAAGAAACTGTAATAGGATGCTTTTATTAGTATTCCTCATGTTATCAAGGGTTTGTTTAAAATTTAAGTTGAATCTATCAAAGAAACTCATAGATATGATAAAGTTACAAAATAATTTAACATTAGATTCGAGTAAGAACATTCTTAAAATATGACCATGGCCAAATATGATGATTATTTTGATATTATTTCAATTATACTTAACGTTTTTTATGTTATTATTCAGCTATTTTATAAAATTATAATGTAGTCACGTCCTCGAAACTTCTCAACTGGTAACTTGAGTGAAGGGTTACCTTTATTTACAACTACTAAAAAATTCACTTCTCAAGACCAATAACAGATCAAAACTATAGTGAAGCATAAAATTTCAACCTATATTAATTTTAAGACTAATACAACTGGAACTTTAACAATTTCAGGAAAGAAGGTTAAAAAAAGAGAGAAGCTAGTTAATCCATCTTATCGTTAATTTCCTTAATTTAACAGTATTGAAGAGTTACTTAATAATGAAAAGGAAATGTAGTATATTTATAAAGAGAAAAGTTACTCTAATTTTGACTAATGCTTTTATAGTAAGAATTATGTTATATATAGTTTATATGAAACTCATTAAGATTGCTATTGACTTTTAATGCATTATATCTGTTGAGTAACTTAATCTTCATAATACTATTCTTGTTAAAACTTTAGTTTTTGTGGTAGAAACTCTCTCTGAATTAGGCTATTTCAGACTATCATTCTATTTTGGAGTTATAGCAATTAAATTAAGTTATTATTATCGAGATTGCCTTAGTATTGGTCATGTTTTGCTCATTTTGAGTAAAGGGTAAAGAAAAAATAGTCGATTTAATTAAGCTATTGTATTATTAAAGAAATCCTTAGAGCATTTATGGATTTCTAGGAAACAGAATAATACAGTTTCTGCTAATCTTGAAATTGAAACCTATAATGAATTATCTTACAATTTTTTACAGTTAAATATGAAGGATTAATCTAGGATTTTTGGTGAGAAATATGAACTTGGGTATTTAGAACCTTAGAATTCTGAAAGAATAAATTTACCAAGTTAATTAGTATGTTCTATTTTAAAAAGAGTTCCAATTTGGACTAGTGTAACCTAAGAAACATTTGAACTCCTATTTAAGTTTAATTTTGATTCAATCATAGCAACTAATAGTAAACTCTTTCGAGAACAGGTTGATCAAACTCGAATTCTTAAAAAATTTTATGTAAATTATGATTTACTCTATGAACAGTTTCTTAAACACTAAATGTTTTTCTATGAAATATAATTACCTCTCTAATTTAATCATCCAAAAAAGGAATTCTTAGAAACTAAAAAAATATTACGTTCAAGCAGTAAATTCTTATCAAAGACAAGGAGTAGAAGTGTTTCAAATCTACATATTATTAACCAAAAACAAACTGTTTAAGAAAAAATCATATTAAATTATAGAGGAGTTGGTGTACCGAGGAAAAAATTAATTAGTATGTTCTCTTAGTTAATGGAATTCTATGGAAAAAATACTAAACCATTAATAAAATGATAAAAAGTTCATACAATGAATATTCTATATCAATTTGATTCTTATTTATTCTGATATTTAACTTCAACTTCATCTTTTTATTTATTCTACAATTATTGTAACTATTTAAGCTTCTGTGCTTTAATTTTTAACTCCTTAGTTAATGTCTTTTCTTTTCCTTTTAATCCTAGACAATATGACCATTTTTCGGTTGAATGACAACAAGCATAACCCCATCCTAGTAAATAGCTGTACCAGCTACCCCATACTGATGTATGGTCATTTATTAGAACATTTTCTTCATAGGAACTTTTAATAACAGCCTTATTGATTTGATAAGGTAAAGCAGCTTCATTATCTTCTTCTATAATTATACCTAAAGGATGTTCTAGTTCACTAACACCATATTTTTTCACTAATTAACCCATTCTACCTGAATTAATATTAAGGTTCTTTGGTTTAACAGTTTTATATATTTTTTCAGTTAGAGTAGGTAAGGCAGTAGTACTAAGTTCAGAATTATGTTTTTAAACCTGTTATTGAGCAAATCTATCTTGTTCTAAAAGTTCTTATTTTTCTCCAACATCAGAGATATTTAAGGAGTTGGGATTTTAACCTGATCTTACTGATCTTGACTTTGGATCATAATCACCAGCATTAGATATTTTAAAATAAATAGGAAGATCTTATCGATTTCTTCCAGTTACTAATTAACTATTTCTTTGATTTTTAGGTTGCTTCGATGGTAAAGTAGCTAATTATAAGGGATTAGTAACCTGACGATATTATTCATCTAAATCACCAATACCTTCTTCTAATTTTCTTTTTTTCTTAATCTTATCATATTCTTCATATTCTTCAATAACTTCTCTATACATTTCAGGTTAATATCCTATCCATCTATCTTGTTTTTCAACCCATGTTAAAGCAATTTTTTTTTCTACATCATCTGCTGCTATAGCTTTTTCAGTAAATTTAGCACCTGTTTTCCTTGGTCTTTATGTACATTATTTTTTCTTATGTCCCATAGCTCCACAATTCTCACAAGCACCCTTTCTAAAAGATGTAGCTTGAAATCCTTTTTTTCCCCTATTATACTGTTGTTATAGTGATGTTTTAGGTTAAAATGATGGTGTATTAATGGTTTCACCAACTCCCTTTTAGTTTTTAGCATACCCTAATATTTGATATTAAATGTACATGGAAGTTGTTTAATATATTGAGGGGTATTTTCTTATTTAGACATTCTCTTATATAATTATTTTGAATATACAAATTATTTAATTAAGATTACAAATCATGATTAAGTTATTAATAGTAATTAACAAATCATAAACTATTTTTCTAGAAATCCTTGAGAGCATTTTTAAGGAGATGCTCAAGTTTAGTAGATCCAAAAATGAATGCATTATCTAATGGAATCCTTTGTAACTAATACTAAATCAATAATTACATTGTTTTTTTGTGTTAGTAAAGAGCTGTTATGCAAATATTTCAATAAGATTTAACATGATCCTAGCTGTTTACTCTTAGCAGCAATATGGAATAAATTGTTACCATCTTAATCTCTATAATTGATTATTGTAGGGTTATTGAAGAGTTGCCAATTTAACTCAAATAAATTCCCACTTTTAACAAACTTAATAATTTCTGGATGTTAAAAATGAGGGTTACTTGATTGAGAGACTATTTTCTTTAGCTCTCCAACTCTTTTATTGGGAAGAAATGGTTTAAAACACATGTTATTAAATTCACTATGAGGGTTATGATTTGAACATACTTTTTTATGCAGTGAAGGTTTAGGTAATTGACAAGTATTAGTTATTGGTTTTATGAGATATTATCCATTTTATTTCATAGTTGATTGTAGATGATTTTCTAATCTCTAATAGAGCCTATCTTATCCTGGTAGTTTAATATTCTCATTAATTTCCTTCAAAAATTCAGATTTATTGATGTTTTCCTAAACAAATGGTTCTTTCTTCAACAATTATTTCTCAAAATTTAGCAACTATTGAAGATTAAACTTTGATGAAGTTTCAGAGAATCGTTTAGATAGGTTAATTACTCCAGGATTGACTTTATTTTAAGAAATATACCTTGAAAATTATTGTTTATTAATTTTATTAATAGTTTTTTGTATGTTATTTCTAACTTTTAACATTTTAGAGATATTGTTGCTATTTGGTGATTTCTTTGGAGAGGTATACTCTGAATTAGTTTTACTTTTATAAATTTTCCCCTTAAGTTGCTACTTTTGGAACTTAATAGTTGATATGTAATCATGTAGGCAATTTTCTAGATAATTTTATGAAGTTTCATGTTGTCTACAATGATTTGGTTATTAATAATTTGTATTTAATCTAACTTTATTTTCTTTACATTGTATTTTTCCTAGTAAAATTTGATTTTTGGTAAGATTATCATTGAAGACAAATGATTCATACACATTAGGCTTTAGTAAGCCAGTGTTCTTACTTTAAGTACGTGTTTTTAAGCATTTTCTGTGTTATTTCTTCATTCAAAATTATTCTTCTAAATATTTGAAACACATTTACATTGATATTAGAAATAATTCAAATGGATTAATGAATACCCAAGGGAATTCAAAGTTGCTAGCTCTTCAATAGAGGTAGATGATAACTTTAATAGATAATCAATTAACTTCATTAAAAAATATTCTTAATAATTTGAATAATTTAAAACAATCTCAATGAATATTTTCCAAGCTATCACTCAAGAACATACCCATCATACTGAATATTCTTAAATTGTTTGTAGTCAAAAGCACTGGAGAGCCTTTCAGAATCATCTTACTCAAATTTTAGGTGGTAATAAGTGCTAACTTCCTAAGGCTCAGGAAACCTGGTTTAAAATTGTAAAAGAGAGTCAACACTTGATTCCTATGCTTATAGCTTACTATATGGGTAATACTTAACTGAGTTAGACAAATTAAAGTATCATTTTAGATCTACTGTTATGAATATTTTAACAGAAAAGACTCCATTTGAAAAAATCTTGGAAATGCTCAGTTCAGTGATGGAAATCAATGCTAAGTTCATCAATATAATTAGTCCAGGGGTAAGTTTGCTTTTTATTATAGAGATAACTATTAGGGAGGCTTTAATAATTGATTTCTACTCTTTTAGACACTTATCAATGTAAAGCAAAATTTATCCAATTTGTTGAGTAAAATTATTCATTATTTAGTATTACTTTTCGAAAACATTCTATTCGCATCTTGGAAGAAGATATTATTTAATTTTCAAATGAAACTAAAGATTACATTTATGAATGTTCAAGAAATATGCAAGGACCTATGGAAATAGAAGTACTAATCCTTTGATAAATAGACTCTTAAAAAATCACTATCAATGCTAGCAGAATTAAACCTTTTGAAGGAATATTTTGATGCTTGTGTTTTTAGTTTCAATAAAGATACCTAAAAATTTATCAATAATTGTACTAATCCTAGTGAAAATCAAGAATTCCTGAATAAATGTCTCAATTATTCTGTAATTTTTCAAAAAGGTTTTATTAAAAAGTTGATTTCACCAGATAATAGTCATATACTAGGGAAATAACTTTAACAATTAGATGATGCAGTCTATTTCCTTTGTGTTAAGCGTTGTTCAACTCAAATTTTAGATATTGTATTAGAATTCCCTAATAACTATAATACTATTTTGTAGTTAAAAAAGTGTATAGATAGAAGTCATTTGGTAAGTAGTATGATATTATAGTTATGGGAAGTAGCTGAAAAACTTATGAAAGAAGTTGAAAAAAGATTACTTATTCCAGGTGTTATTACCCAAAATATACTTAATCAATATATTAATATGCTTAAAGTACTACAAATTATTGATCCACAAGGATTCATATTTGATTCTATTACACTTCCGATCAAAAACTACCTTTTACGTCGAAATGACACTTTAAGATGTATTATAGCTTATGTTGAAAATTATTAAGAATTAAGTAAATAAATAGTAAGTGTACCTTCAAAAGAACATATTGATGATATGTCAAGTGAAGAAGATGAAAGTGCAGCAGAAAAGTGGGAAATTTTACCTATTAAGGAACAAAAAACTAAAATAAGGATTAAATATCATAAGATTGATTTAGTAACAGTATTGGTAAATTTATATGGTTCTCAATAAGCCTTTATTAATGAATATCAGAATATGCTAGCAGAGAAATTAATGTCAACTAAAGATTACAATATAGATGAAGAAATCAAAAATATTTAATTATTGAAAAAAAGGTTTGGTTAATCAGCATTACAAACTTGTAATATAATAGTCAAGGATGTTAAAGATTCTAAAAGAAATGATAATATGATTCATAATTAAGAGAGTAAAATTATTAAGAATAATAATTTTACATTAAAACAAATGAATTGTTTGGCAGTATCAAAAGGTTATTGGCCAATTAATTATGAAACTAGTCAGAATTTCACTATACCTCCTCGATTTAAAGCAATCTTTGATGAATACTCTATGTATTATTCTAAGAAGAAAGCTTTAAGGAAAATCTATTGGCATTATAATTTAGGACATGTTAATCTTACATTAAGTTTTGATAATGGAAGTTTTGACTTTAAATGTCTACCTATTCATGCTATTATGATCACCTATTTTGATGAAGATAAACTTAAAGATAAAGCAAGTGGTCTTAGTTCAGAATAACTTAGTCATTAACTCAATATTCCACATTATATTGTTAAACAAAAAATGTCATATTGGGTACATCAAGAAGTAGTCAAAGAAATTCGAATGCCTAAAGCAGGTTTAAGTCTAAGAAGACTCAATTCAATGGAGGATAGTTAAGTAATCTATTATAAACCAGTTAACACCTATATTGCTATCAGTAGAGATGATTTAGATAATGATACTGATAACATCACTGCTGAAAATGCTACTATGGAAAGTCATCTAAAACATATCATTTAAGGATTAATTATAAGTATTTTGAACATAAATGGACCTAAATCACCTGAAAAAATACATTTACTGTTAAAAACAGTCTATAAGACAGATTTAGACTATACTTATGGAGAACCTCAAACTTTATAAATACTTAAAAAAATGACTGAAAAAAAGAAAATACATTTTAATGGAGAAATTTACTCAACTAAACCATAAAATCATTGATATTACCCATATTAAATTTATAGCATCAATGGAATCAACTCTATTCTGGGATTTAAGGCTCCATTTCATTTATTTTATACTGTTTTTTAGAAAAAGTGGCTTTAGCTCTGTAATTTCTTGGTTTGGATTGAAGGGGATAGAGTTCTGAAATTATCTTTTCTTTTTGGAGATTTGATGATTTTTCTCTTTTTAAATAATTAAAATAGAAGTTCCTACTAAGACCTATTGAATTTTTCTTATCTAATTGTACTTTTTTCCTAATAGAATCCTTAACTGATTGATTTTAATTCTTCTTTCTTTCTAAATAGGTAGAACCAGAGAAAGATGACATTCGTTTGGAGAAATATTATGATGTAGTATTATTATTTCTTTATTTCTGGTAGTTAAAACTCCTTGATGTAAATTTGGGTGTTTGTTCAATAATATTTAATCCCTAATTTATGTAATGCTTTCTAATTTATTTTTTTCTGATGATTCTTTGGGCCATATCTTAAAGTTTATATACTAGAGCTTCTTGCCGATTACTGTTAACTGTTAGAAGTGCTTCTTGAATGAGATCCTAACTTTCATTGAGTTTCCCTAGATATTAATTTTCAATAGCTCCATTATAGCAACATAGTAAGAATAGTTCACTAGGTGTTGAAGTTTAATGAGACTGTCTGAGTAGTTTTAAAGCCTTTTCTATTTCCTTGAGTGCTGCTTGATGTTATTTTAATTTAGAGTAGACTGCACAAAGATTGATATATGTCTTCGCTATTTGTTATAATTTTTAGTTTTGATATAATATTAAGGCTTCATCTTCTTCTTTTTCAAGTTCTTGGACATGGTGAAGATGAAACATACTGACTTTAAATTGTCCTTTCCTAATAATGACAGTTAACATACTGTGAGTATGCACAAGCTAAATTATTATGTGCAATAATTTCAATATCTTTATATAGTGTAGCTTCCTCAGGGTTTATTTTCTTCAATTCTGCCACTTCTTGGAGAAGTTGCCTTAGTGTCTTGATTGCCTGTTCGGTATCACAATGAGTCAGATGATTATAAGAAAATTTGACTCTATCTGTAAGGTCTTTTATTGCTGACATAATTTTATTATTAATCAAAAGAAATATATTGGTAATAAAATAGAAAAAAATTAATGTTCTTGAGAATGACTACAAATAACCTTAACATTTTAAGAATACATACATCTTTCTCTAATAATATAGCACTAATTAATGACATTAATAAAAGATTAATGGTAACTTCAGTTTAATCACTAAGTGAAAGTAGAAGGTTAAAATAGACATGTTTCCTCTTCTTCCCTAGTATTTTCATCAATAACCCCCAGAAGTGAAGTACTTTTATATCTAGTTAAGCTCTTAATTTTTTTGTATTGTTGAAACCCTTTATTCTTTTGAAGAACCCTTAAGTGCTCTTACAGTCGATCGACTTTGGTATTTATTTGCTTTAAATTATGAAGTTTTTTTAATAAAAGCTCATGTGAATTCGGTATCTGAGGATTTATACCCAGATAATTGAGTACTTAATGATAGAGATTGGGAGTTTATACAGTTTGAGAATATGTATTTTATAATTTTACTGTAGTTATGTGGTTCCTTAGCAATTACATATCCTCATAGACTTCAGTTAAAGGGGTTTATTATGTTCTAATTTAGGGTAATTAATGGAAGGTAAACACTTCTTATTGATTAAATTTAAATTGTTGTTATGGTCTTAGATAGCTCTTTCCCTGTTAATTTCTATTTTGTTCATTCAAAGATTAATATTTCTAATTTTTCAAGAATTTAGGAGTCCGATGCACCAAGTATGTATCATATTTTGGATCATATTTTTTCTTATTTTAACATGCTGACCCTATAGAAATGGAAAATTCATGAAATATAGTGAAATTATTGGAAATTTAATGATTGAATTGCTAACAACTGGAATAGAATGGCTTTATTTATTTTTACCTTTAAGTCAATTGTTGAGTTAGTTCATAGTTTTTCTGCTTCAAAAAAGTCAATTCTTCTTATTTTTTACTATTATAATGGTGTGATTCATTTAACACTTGTTATTGTGTCTTATGATTTATTTTAGACGGAATCTTTAGAGACTAATTGATTCTTTATTTTCTTTCCATGAATTTTTATAGAATCAACTGTTCTCTAGATTTATTAGCTTCATTATGAAAGCTGTTTGGTGGTTGTTAACACTTTTTCCGATAAATTTATCCTTTTTTAACCTTAGAATAGACACAGTTGTTCTTTTTATCTTTACTATCTAGTAAATCAGTATTCTGAGAATATATTGCCTAACTAGTTCTTTGAGTAATAGAATTATATTCCTTGTTAAAATTAGACAGGGAAGTAGGATTTCTGTTGGTCTTAGGAATTGAGAGATTAATTCCATCTAAAGGGTAGTAATGGGCAATATGAGAAGAATGGGTATTGAAATGAGATGAAGCTACTCTGTTTAAGTGTCGATGT
This sequence comes from Terebella lapidaria, assembly GCA_949152475.1. Lineage (NCBI taxonomy): Eukaryota > Metazoa > Annelida > Polychaeta > Terebellida > Terebellidae > Terebella > Terebella lapidaria. The sequence continues at coordinate 13,186 of CASCJZ010000299.1, forward strand.
AGTTGATGTTCCATATTTGGTATATTCTAAGAATAGAATTTTATATTTTTCATATAATCACACGAATTCCATATGATTTTAGTCTTTATAATTTATTTTTGCTCTTTTTCTCAGTGATTTTGTTTTGGGTAAGCACGATACTTTTAAGAGAAGACAACAGTTATCTTTTTTGGTCAAATTCATCTAAAATTTTTTCTGTCAGGAGATTATTGGCTAGATTCAAGCTGTTAATCCCACTAAAATAGGGAATTAAACATTTAAAAAGATCATCTGTAATTTTATTTCTAGTTAATTTTACTATTTTGGCTTTCGAACCTAGTTGCTGGAGAATAGCTATGAGACCCTCATCTCCTAATGTTGATCCACTCAGATCAACTATTTAGATAGTATTAGTGTTAATTCCATTGACTATCTGCTGATATTATTCAGGAATCTTAAACTTAGGTTTTCTATTAATTGAATTGCTTGGAGATGTTGGTATTTGGTTTAATCGAGGCTGTTTGACTGTTATTGAAGATTCCTTCAGTTTATCATTACCACTTTCAAGTGACTCATTGATTGTTTTTGAGTCCTTAATACCAGATGACTCTTAATCTTCATTACTATCAAGCAAACTTTCTTCTGGACTACATGTTTTAGGTAGTTATAAAAATAATTTACTATTTGATATCTATTTATTCCCAATTTTAATGATATTCTTAATAGAAGGTAATAAATTAGTGTTAACTGTTACACCTATTTGATTAATACTCTTATGAAGATTTTTATTAAAATCTTCCTCAGCAAGGGTGATTTTTTCTAGAATTTAAGTACCTTCCCTGATAGTTTTTTCAATTAATTTTTCTTGACTAAAAAGTAAGGCTATTTTTTCTTATGTATTTTAACTTTGAAGCATTTAATTTTCCATTTCAGCTACAGCTACCCATTTATAGAAATCATTAAGAACAAATGAATTTTCTTTGACTTGTTCTTTGAGTTTTTGTTCTGTTTCTTTAAAAAATCTTTCAATAAAAGCAATATTTTAAGTTTAACTTTCTTTAATATGTTCTAATAGACATTTATAATGTTGAGCAAGTTATTGCCTTAATTTTTGTCTTAAATTAGAAAATTATTCGACGAATTTCAATGAATAATATTCATTATGATATTTTTTCTCTAAATCCTATATCATCAAATATTTACATTTTTGATTTCTAATAGAGATAATAATTGTTATGATTTTTCTTCAACAATTGCTCCAACAGTTTATAAACTTTTAAATTCATGACCAACATGTCCTCCAAAAAGAGCACAAGTTGAACAAATCCTAGTTAAATCTTCCATACAAACAATATCCAATTATTTTTCATGTAACAAGCATAAATCAACTTAAGTACCTAATGAACTCTTATTTAATCTTTGTAAGGTTTGTTCTGTTTCCAAGGTTACTGGAACCATTAATTATTTAAGTATAGGAGAACTCTCAAAAGTAACTTCATCCATTGATTGACCAGATTATACTTTAATATTACTTTCCATTTAAACTCTAGATGTCAACTGAGATTCAATCACCTTCAGTAGAGCTACATTTTTGGGGAATACTGAAATTTTATTAGAATCTATTGTAGTAGTCAACTTATCTTAAGGGCAGGTTACCTTATATTTACCATCTTTTTTGAGTATAATGAGATTCTTGATACACTTTTAGCAGAAAGTATGCCCACACTTGACTAAAATCCTTGGAACAATAGTTTCACTGTAGTTTTGATGGCATTTTTTGCAACTAAACTCTTATTCCATCAATTTATATTTAAATAACTCATGTTCTTAACCAATAAAACCATTAATCACTAAAAAGTCTCTAATATTATCTAAATTAAATAGTAAATGAATATCATATAGGTCC
>CASCJZ010000300.1:0-30092 GCA_949152475.1 Terebella lapidaria
CCCCAACCCCACCCAACCCCAACCCCAACCCCAACCCCAACCCCAACCCCAACCCCAACCCCAACCCCAACCCCTTTAATTGTTGCATATTGACAAATTTTAATAATTTGAGAATTTAACATTTCAACAACAGAATTAGTACCAATTCTACTTACAATAATTATGAATTAGAATTGTTAATACTTGTTTGACTATCTGATCATGTCTAGTCATATCACAAATTGAAGTCATATCCATTTTATTAATAAAATTCTTCAGCCATTTCCTTGGTACAGTTATTGTTTTTCATAAATTATTGAACCTTTTTCTCATGGGCTTTATAGGTCTTTAGAGCTTCTTATAAACTCTTAGCTTTCTTCATGTATTTCGAGGCTTTTTTTCTGAGAGGCTCCTGTTTTCTTTATGAAATCATCAACTTCATCATGCTCTTGAAATGCCATAAATATTTTTTCTTCTTAAGCAATGTTTTTGATAGACTCTTCACATTCTCTTTTAATGTTAGTGAAATCTATATCGATTCTGAGTAACTAATTGACTGTTGCCTTAGTCCTTCGATTCTTAATCACATTAGCTAGAAGTCCTAATTGGACTTCTGGAAATTCTTTAACATTAACTGGAGGTATTTCTATTTGACCTTTTTTGTTCCTTTTTTCTATTCGTCTTTTTTCTTATTCAAGGATAACATGACAAGTTGTGGCTTTTTTATTACCGAATCCGATTCGAACTTTAGTGTACTATGCCATAGCCTGATAAAATATGAAATTATTTTAAATGCCAAATTAATCTACTTTCCTTGCATTTAAAGATTCTCTAATTAAGTCTATTGGATATCAATAAAATGCTAACAGTTATTGATCATTTCAGTTGTCGAATTAGTGATGTCATTTGTTCGAACTCTGCCCCCTTCATTTTCCATAAATGATTAATGGAATCATTCATTGACATAGTTCCCTTGACAGTTTTTCTTAGCTGCACTAGTTATGCTTCTGCTTGGAGGTGTTGTTTGTTTTTAAGCATGAATTAACGATTTGCTTCACTAAACTCATCTAATTTTTTCATCAAGGCTCCTAGTTATTGATGATGCTGTCTTTTTATCCTCATCATTTAACTATCACATTGATTTCTAAGGGTTTCCAGTTACTATTCCTTAGTCTTTAATTTTAGCATATAAGATTGCTTTTAATTTTCAAATTTATTGTGTTTTACTTCCATTGCTTCTCTTAATTTTTCTTTGATTTTCTAAATTTCCTAATCCTTCGCCTGTAATTTTTCTTCCTCCTTCCTATGTATTTACTCAAGTTGCTGATCTCTATCATGAAGTATCTGTCCATGTACTATTTTCATTTTTTCTAGTTCTGCTTCCATGGTGAACTTTTCCTGCCTTATATGTTCTTTTTCATTTTCATGTCTGTTTCTCTCATGCATTTGATCTTTTTAGAGTAACTCTAAATTTAATTTAGTTTCTTTTTTAAGTTTAATGTTCTCAAATTCTACTTCTTCTAATTTGGCCTTAATAGTTTTGTATTAGGTGCTATAGTTATCTTTTTTGGAATGTAGTTGTGTTTCCAATACCTAATTCTCTTCTTTGAGAGTGTTCATCTCCTTCTGAATTCTTTGGAGTTATTCCAGTTGAAACTTTAAATTGATATTTTAGTGTTGTGAAATGCTCAAATCAGCATTTGACTGTGTAAAGATATCTAATTGACCTTTAAGTCCTTGTATTTCGTATTTATATTTGATTTCCTTTTCTAAAGCTATTCCCAGTTTCTTGTTTAGGTTCTAGTTTGACTAAAAAAGCATGTTCATATTCATCTCTCATACTTTTAATTTCCTCCATAAATTGTAGTTTTTCAATATTTTCTTCCTCAATAATCTATATCAGCTAGTAAGTACCTGTTGTAGTTATTCTATAGTTTGTTGGTATTATTTTATTTCCCGAGCAAGTTCTGGGCTTATTTTTAGACCTTCTATTTGATTTTTAAGTTCTGCTAGCTCCCTCTATAATTTGCTTTCTGGCTCTTTTTCTGTTGATCTATCTATTTTGGTAAGTAATTCCTTTATGGCTATCATAAGAAGTTCGTTTTCAGTGTTGTCAGCCACTAATGGTTCATACTTGATTCTTTCAATTTTTTTTTTTGAGTTATTTGTTTTCATCTTGAAGAGTCTCTATCATTCTGAATAGTTCTTCTGTTTTATTTTAGGTATTTTGATCTCTTTGAGAACTTATTAAATTCTCCATGAATAGTTTCATCTGTTCATCATTCTTGGGTTCTGGTTACCTCTTTTCATCAGATGCCTGTATCCTTTTGAACTTTTCAATCAATAAGAGATATCTTTTTTCCTTCAGGAGAACTTCATCTTCTAATCTCTTAATTTTCTGCATTAGTTAGAATTCCACCTTAGAATGTGCTGAATCCAGTTCCTTCATTAATCTTTTAATTTAGTTGTTTTTGTCTTTCTCATTGACTTCGGCTTCCATTTTGGTCCTTTTGATTTCTATTTCTAAATTTAAATACTTATCCTTTTCATGCCTGATAGTATCTTCATAATGTCTTCTCTCATCAGAAACTTTCGTAATTTACTGATTTTTCTTGTTGGTCTCTAATTCTAGAGTTTTAACTTGTTCAGTCAGCTAAGTAATACGACTTTTTAATTTTTATTTATCACTTTTAAGGGTTGTAATACTTTATTCGTATTCAGTTTTAGTCTTGGTCATATCTTTTATAGCGCTGCTATATTTCTGTTCTGCAGTTGGATCTTCCAGTTGTAGTTTTAGTTGATGTATTTCCTTCTTAAACTCCATTTCTTGGTGTAGCAGTTCTTCAATTTTGTTCATGCTATTGACTACAACTCCTTCCAATTGTTTTTTCTAAAGCTGTAGTATTTGAATTTCCCTGCTTTTATGATCATTTTTAAGATTTTTACTAATAAGGGTTATTTCTGAGCCTTAAACCAGACTTTCTGATATGGAGTCTGTGTCAATTTTTTACTTTTTTGGTTAAGAGCTTGGTGATATTGATAAATTCTTCAATATTTAATATTCTTGTCTAAGTTCATTTAGAACTATGATTTTGTTGTTTTTGAAGTTACGAAATCCAGGATCAATCTCATTATTTGGCTGTGAGGTTTGGTAGTAGCTCTCCCTATGTTCTACTGTGTATTTCTGAGTGTTATTGAATGAATGATCGTTGTAGTTAAATGGATAGAGACCACCTGACTCAGGTGCTTCTTTGATATTTTGATATTTTATTCTTTCCATGATTTAATTGATCAAATAAGTTATATTTCATCTTTTATTTAATATTAATGTCACTTATCAGCCAAACTAGTTGACAGATCAGTACTCAACATCAACTAAGTTTTTATGAATAGGAATAGATTTGTTGCATTGATACAGATGTAACTATTTCTCTTTCAGCAATTAAAACAGATATTTAGTTGCCAAAATTTATAAGTTTATCTAACTAGCTCAGTATGAAGCAGTACAACTACCATAGGTGATTTGTATATAAAATTAATTCAAAATAAAGCAAGAAACACATACTATTTAATAGCAAAAATTACAAAGCAATTATTGGATCGAAAATCAAATTAGACTCTAGAGTTGCTACAACTTGGTAACATCTAGTTTCTTTTCTGTAGTTATTTTTTTGATCCATTCGAAGGCCTTCTTGATAACGAGTGTATATTGTTTTCCTTAGCAATTTTTCTTTAACCAGATGGCAATCAGATATGTCAGAACAATCTCCTTCCCGAATTCTTTATTGACTACTTGAATATTTTCTGGACCTTAGGTCATTAGTTTTTCAAACTATGGATCGCTAGCCCAGGATCCATTAGATTTCTGTGTAATCATCAATTTTTTAACTCGATCCTCCTTACTACTAGTTTTATTACTTTACTTAGCTTTATTTGTTGGTTTTCTTTATACTTATTTCTGCTCACATTAGAAATCATCTTATTCATCTGAGCTTCCTAGATCGCATTGTTCCTCGCATTGTTCATCGCATTGTTCATCGCATATGAGCTTGGACATCTTAGCTCCTCTACTAATCAATTGAGCAGAAAAACCTATTCCTTCTTCTTCCTATATTTATGGCTGTTGTATATGAACTTTTTGAATTTGCTTGGTGCTGAACTCCTGATACTATCCATCTACCAGCTCTTTCCCAATACAAACAAAGGCTGTGTGCTCTGAAAGAATCTGGTGCTTGACTGAATGCTTAATAATCTATGCTTTATAATCCACAAGCTTCACATAAAACATCTCTTCTTCGACTGGCTTACCTTCTTTTGCTGACCTTTCTAAAGTTTTGATGATTTTATAATGTGCTACTTTATCAACAAAAGGCTCACTGGAACTTTATGGATTAACTGCTATTTATGCAGCATATGGAAGCTTATTTTGGGAGTCTTCATAACTGAAAATGAACTTTGCCTGCTGTTCAAGCTGCCCTTTGAATGTGATGTAAAAATTTACAACATCATTCTTCAAAATGTAAGGAATTTTTTTGGGATTGGGAACAATACTCTCCACCAGTTTCTAGTCGTACTTCAAGTTGATGCTGTCGATCACTGGTGAAAGGGAATCTGAAAGGAGTCCAATTATCTTTTCTGAAGGTTCTTCTGAGTCATTGATAAATACATGATACCCTTTTCCTTTTTCTGCACAACCTTTTATCAAAGCAGTTGAAGTTCCTGTCCCAATTCCAATAGAGTGGACTCTAGCATACTTAATGTTTTTGGCAACCAAGTCAATCACAATGTTAGTATTAGATACACAACCATCAGTGAGCAGGAACACTTGTTTTGGGTATCCAGTAACAACTTCACTGTTGAGAATATTTCTTAGAGGTTCTTCAATCTATGTCCCACCAAAATTGGAATCCATTTTTTCCACTTCTTTGATAGCCTTTTCAACATTTTTATCATCATACTTTTGTTTTTAGTGAAACATAAATTGGTGATGTGAACCAAAACTGATAATATTAAAGTAAGAGTCACTGGGAAGACTTTTCAAAAATATAATCAGAGCTTCTTTAGCTTTTTATATTCTAGCACCACCCATAGACCCACTCCGGTCTAGGAGGAATATGTATTATCCTTTAGCTGATCCCATTTATGTTTCCATTGATCGATTAGCTATAGATGCCTTATATGCATCATCAAGAGCCAGAGTGCAAAATTTGGGGATGAATGATAGTAAAACTGTTGAACTTATGTCAGTTCTTCCTAGCACATAACTTGGGAGATGGAAATCTTCAGTTGTGTATAGAAAAGTAAAATCTTTGTTGGGAATGGCTTAATTGGGCATAACCATTAAGGTTTCTGTTCCAGTCTCGTTCTGACTTAACATGTTGATTTAATGTGAGGGAGAGTCAAAGAAAGCAACTTTCCTGTTTGTATTCAGACTTATTTTGAAAGTCCAGGTAAAGTCAGCTTTTCCACTTGTTTTTCGATCTGCTTCAACTTTTTTGACTCCAGTATAGTCATTTATATATCTTGGAGAAATTGTGGAAGGAATATGAAGCTTGTAGAAGGTGTTCAAGCTTAATTCAAGTTCTTGTAAGATGGATATGGTGACAGTGACTTCTGTTTCTGGAGGAACGTTTCCTATTTCCATGTTCATGATGTCTGGACTTTTTTCATCAATTTCTCCATAGGCAACCTGTCTTCCTTCCTTTAGAGCTTGTTGATACTCCTTCTTGGCTTCTTCTTTCTCCTTAACAATGCCTTAGATTCTTTTATTACCAAATTCAGCAACAAATCGATAAATGCATGAGTTTGGACTTAAGGGAAAACTGTAGTCTAGCTCAAGGAGTTTCTGGCTGGGGTTATAATATCTTTGGGTTAAGGTCAAGTGAACAAGGCTATTGACAACCTCAACATCATAGTTGATGCTTTTGAGAGGTGCCATTACATGGGGTTATTAAAACCCCAGTATCCTTGGGTTTCTGAGGTAGCAACCACATCGAGCATTGAATCTTGATTGAGCTTAATGGTCGATTTTGAACAGTGTGTCTAGTGGTGACCCCATTAAGATAACTAAAAATTGTTTATACAAGATATGTTAAGTAGCCTCATATTTATAATGATACTTATCTTATCAATTCTGGCTATTATTCTAATCTATAGTCAACATGAATAATAACAGTTTCAAATTAATTGATGCTATCAATAGCCTTGGATGATAGAATATTTAACTCAATGTAATGTAGTTTACAAAATCTACTCTAAATCCTTGCTTAAGATATTATTTTTTGAGGAAAATGTTTACATATTTTTATAACCCTTGAATTAACTTTATTATATAACCTCTTAATTATTGTGAATTTAGTTTATTGTCAATGTCTTTGTATCGGCGTAGGAATCTTTAGGCCTAGGTTATGACAGGAACACTTCCTGTACCCATAACTCATAATACTATGGAAAAAAGAATCAGATAACTTAAGAATAACAACTAACTACTACAAATTGGACACAATCATTATGAAAGAAAGTACTCCAATAACGACAAAAAGTTAAAATAAACATCAGCCCATACTTTAGACCGATAAGTTAATGAAGTCACAACAAACTTCTATCCAGAAAGACCACGAATCCCATCAGCAATAAAGTCGCATTCCAAACAGCCATCTAATTATTAAATAAAACCTCGACCCTTATCAATGAATCATAAAAAACGAATTAAACTAATGAAAGGAATGAACCTTTTAGCGCAAGAAGCACCAGACAACGAAACTTTAGCCCTGGTTTATCAGAAGGAATTGACAGTCTTTCAGAAACTTTATTAGCAGCTGGCTAATGTCCTGGGAGCCATTAGAATAAATTTTACTGAAGTTGAATTAGCTATTAGTTCATATTCTCAGACTGTTTTAGCTGATAATTTATCCTTTATAGATGACTTTCTGGCAAACAAGCCCTTGAAACTTAGAAAGGCTCTTCGAATGTCAAGACTATACGAATGCCTATCTATTGCATACTTATTCTTAGAAATTGGTCAAGGTAGGATGGAAAGTCATTAAGCATATCTGGTCAATTTTATTGGTCATTGCTTATCTAATTTAATTTTTACAGCAAAAACATACATTTTAGAAGAGAAGAGTGAAAATTTTGAGGACAATGAATTTGAAAAGCTGATATAGAAATTTGAATTAGAATCATTTGGGCATGTACTCAATCGAATAGATGATGTTCTTTTACGAATGCAGCACAATAATGAAATCATCACTATGATTCATAAAAAACTAGGTAGGTACAATATCAAGTTCTAAGAGTGTATCAAGAACTTTTTAAAAAGTATAGAAAGAAAAAAAACATCAATTTCTCAATGCACACATGAAATCTTTGAATACTTAGCTATGCATATCCATGAGTCTGATCTTATTGGGATATCCTAAACCCTCTAAATTACCCCAGTACCATATTTACAACCTGCCAAATTAGACTACACCTTGGTCATTGAACCTCTTGGTGTTCTTAGAAATGGTAATAAATAAAGACCTTTCCTGATACAATTCCTTAAATGGGTTTCTAAATATTGTGATGTGATTTTATGGACTTGGTAACTGCCTTATGCAGTTGAAGAGGCATTAAATGTATTCAATCCCTATGTTTCTGGAAAACTATATAGGCATCATTGCAAAATTGTAAGTTATTAATAATTCTAGATGGACTAGATTTTCACGAAAGACCTACGCCGTTTGGGAAGAAATTTATAAAAGACTCTGATAATTGACTATGATAGAAGGATTTTTCCTGGTTTTTAAAAGAATGGAATTGAATGCAGATATAAAGGGTCCTTGAAGGATAACACCCTACTAGTTATATGTCAAATCCTTGAAGAAATGTTCTCGTCAGTATAAAAGCCTTCTTATTTAGGAAAGTACAGTCTCTTACACTCTAACATGCTATGCTTAGGAATTACACGCACTCCGAGGATTCTGATCCTGCGACTATAATGGATTTTCAAATAGACTCTAATTATTATTATATTAATGACTCAATTGCAGCACACTTCCTCTTTTTATGAATATTCTTAACATCTACTCTTGAACAATAACATAATTTTCATGCACTAGGTGTAGATTTTTGCCGATATTTTTTGTTTCTTGATGAATTTTTAAGTTAAGATAAGTTTGGCTCTTGGTGCTCATTAAAAGCCTACAATCTTTAATAATCATAAAATGTAAAAGGATAATATCAACTTATTACAATGCTTCATGAAACTTGCAGATGATCGTTAATAGATCAAAATTAAAGGACCTATGGAAGCTGAGGTTGACTACCTTGAGTACTCAATCAGGTTATAGTTTGATAAGCATGCTAAGTCAACTTTTAAGTCGAAGCAAAGAAAAAATTAATTAGATGATCAATACATTCATGCTATTAATGCAATGAGCAAGGCAGAAAAAATCAATTACTATTCGAAAATAATTAGTAATTTCCACAATCTCAGTATTGGGAAATCAGATCCCCCATTAATAATAAAAGAACTATTGACTGACTAAGGTTATACAAGGAGTTTTACCTTAAAGCGGTGGAAAAAGAAAAAGCTAAGACTAGATCGAGAGAAACATATACTATATGCCTAAAGAGATCAGAAAATTAAACATTACAGTTTAGGTATTTATCTCTTAAGAGAATCTAAAAACAAAGAATATCACTGTTTTGTTCTAGAAGCCCTCAATAGCACTCCCCATGAAAGTGCTAGAACAGTTCATGTCGGGTTCCACGATATTAATAAATACAATATTTGGTTGAAAAACATAAGAGTTAGTGTAGACTGTAAACTATATGAAAAAATCAAGTATTTTTGCTCCAAAAGGGAAAGATAAGTCCAAAGTAAAGTTGTAGAGCATCCTAGTTTCTCAAAATTGTAAGATGAAAAAAATAATTCCCTCAAAATTGAGCCAATTAAAGAAATTAATGAAGTTGATAGTAATGGTTTATTCTAACCTCCAGAATCTATTGAGACTGGGAACTATTCAGTTAATGGTAATGGTTAAAAAGTGGGTTTGAGTAATTCAGAGAACTAAATTATGGTTTCTCCATAGTATCGCCAAAGTATTATTGCAGCTTTAATGGAGAGTGATAATGATGAATAAATTGCTTAAATTTAAGAAAAAGATCAAGGCTTCCAGGAAAAAATACATTTAGATCTTTTTCATAAGATTTTGCCTGACTATGAACTCAATGATCTTGAAAAATTTGAAGAATTTTAACTCGAACTTGACCAGGAAAAATTTAAACTGTACTCACATCGAAAATTCAAAAAAAATATCAAAGTGATAATAGAATTATCAAAGCCATATCCGAAATAACTAATTTGTAAAGTCATCACTGATCCTCAACTCTTTCGATAATGGAACCAAGAAGTTGAATAAGCTACTTTGAAGACCATGATTTCATCATAAAATTCGGCTATCTTCTACCAAAAAAATAAACCTTTTAACAAATTGTATCGTGCAAGAGATTTTGTCTTTTTAAGGCATGCTTTTACCTCAGCAGATGGTTTGTATATCATTGATAAAAGCTTAGAAAACTCTAATTACCCACCTTTTATTAGTATAGTTCGAGGCTAGTTGACTATTCTATGGGGAGTACTAATCAGTGATTTAAAGACAAGAATCATCGTTGATGCTGACATAAGCAATCAAGGGTATTTGAATGAAGTTCAATAGGCTAATTTAACTATGAAGTACATTCGACCTATGCAAAAAATATAGGAGTACCTTGATAGTATTAAGCCTTAACTACTGAAAACTAACTTATTCAACCTATCTTGGGATATTACCAAGCATGAGAGCAATCAATCATTAAACTAACTGAGGGCAAAAAGAAAAAGTGAAAGAAAAGAATTTCAAACAAATGCTGACAAGTTGAATTAAAGTGAAAAAGTGGAAAGATCTGAAGTAACTCTACTAGAATAGGATACAATTTCGAAACAAAACTAATTAAATTCATAGAAGAAAAAGATCATTCATCAAATGAAGGAGTCAATGGAAACAGTCGGAGAAATCACAGTCAAAGAACTTGAGGAAAAGTAAAATAGAAAAAAGGACCAGGAAATCATAAGATTATTCGATGCTTAGGGAAGAGTAATCATCAGCTAAAGCTATCTTAAAACTCATCATGCAATAATTCCACCTCCTAAATGCCCACTAGAGATTGTTAGTAGTAGAAATGGCCATCCAATATGGAAAGGTGAATGGATTCCAGATGAACATGAAGGTGGCATTATTTTCACCAATCAAAAGAAAATTGATGATCAAAAAGGTGTTCTAAAATTTATACTCACCAAAATAGGTAAAAACTTATTATCTGGAAAGAGTATCTTAAATATTAGTCTACCTATTGATATATTCTGTGCTGAGAGTAACTTGGAAAGACTCATTTTCAGTATGACTTACGCCCCAGTTCTACTGGAGAAGGTGAAGACGAGCAGCATCCTAGAAAAGTTAAAAGCAGTACTCATCTTTGGTATGACTAATTCCATTCTATATTTAAAAATGGAGAAACCCTTTAATCCAATATTAGGTTAGACATTTCAATGTTGGATCAACAATTGTCCTGCCTATGGAGAACAAATTAGTCATCATCCTCCTATAGCTGGACTATTTTTGACTGGAAGAGGTTACAAAATCACAGGTAATAATGATACTACTCAGCTCAGCTAGAATCTAAAGTATAACTGCATATGAATTCTGGATGTGGCACTAATGAAGGGATCTATCGAGTTAGTTTTGATGATGGTTCATAGATTTGCTTTATAACTCCAGGAGGATAAATAAGTGGATTAACCTATGGAGACAGGAAGTTCAATATTGTTGGAAAAGGTACTAATTTCCAAAATTTAGGATATTATTGGGTAGAAAAATAGAATATTATAATAGAAGTAGTCTTTGACCCGGCTAAAAAGGGGTTCTTTTCTATTGGAAAGCAATAAAGGCCAAGTGACTATTTTTAAGGGATGGTTTATGTTGTGAAGGCTGAATTCATGAAAAAGTTTCTGAGCAAAAAGAAGTTGCCCTCCTAAAAAGATATAATCAGTTCTTTGGGTAAAATTTCAGGAATTTGGCATAAACATATGTATTTTGAAAGTGAAAGAATTTTTGATCTGGAAAAATAGTTTCCAGTAAAGTTAGAGTATGAACCTCACCCTCTTCCCTCAGATGCTAATTGGAGATAAGATATTGCTTATAGGAGAATTTTAGAAATCACCAGAGCTCAAAATTAAAAATAGCGGTTAGAGAACCTGCAAAGAGTCGATCGAAAGCTTAGAGAGAAGCGTCGAAAACACAAATGATTTTGTATTATTTTCAAGGAATCTATTAATAATTTCAATAAATTCATAATGCAATTATAATATCTAACAAATTCACTCAACATTTGCTTCTTCATTCCTTTTTTCTAGATTGTTAAGATCCAGTTATCTTTATTTATCCATTTATTATGTTTCACATTACTTTCTCCATTTTGGATTGATTTTTTTTAGGGCTTCTGCCGGAGACTCCCCCAAGAGAATGGATAGTTTATATTTTTTTATTTATCGATCCTTTATCCTTTGAGTGATGATCTACCCACAAGAACCTTGAAGTAAAAAATTATGTTTTCTCAAGTTAATAGTGCAAATATTCACAGCTTCAGCAAGACTATTTTTTTCCTTCCTTAAGAGATCTTCTGGAATTTGATGAGAAAGCAATGTATTGGCATGTAAATATTTTTTCCATTTAGCATTGTTCTCCAAATTTTCCTTCACCTTGGGATCTATTTCATGCCTACCCAACTCATAAACTAATTTTTAGATGTGTTTTTTCTGACTAAGAATCTCGAGATTAAACTGATACTGATGAGATTGAATTGATTCTTCTAGTTATTGAAATTCTGCTTCAATATTGTCATCAAGACATCCCTTAGCAGTGATGTGTATTTATTTTTTGCAGGTTTCCATGGTCATAAACTGCTCAACATTTTCAATGATAAATCTTATTTGGTTAAGTCTATTCTTGCTACACTAGATTTTGGCTAGTTCATGCTTGGGGAAGATATTCCGGAGATCACTGTTGAAAATTTGTATCCAATATGGATCAGCGAGTATTTGATCTAAAGTAAGGTATTTCTTTATCTCTTACATTTATATAGTGGGTAAAATGTAGAAATCAATGAATCAAAATTACCAGAATTATTAAAAATTTATACCATGAGAAAATTTATCTTCAATTAAACACAATCACATTCCAAGCAAACTGAACCATAAGAAACTGAAAGTATTCTTTATTACTAAGGTCTAGTGTATATAAATTGGTTTATTAGAAAAATAATTATTCATGCAACTGACTAGACAACATCATTAATCAGGCAGAAACCATTGCTGAAGCTGTCTTGGCATTGCTACAATATAATTGATAAGTACTATTTCCACTTGTTGGGGAGTCTCTGAGTTCGGCGGTAGTACCGACCAAGGCGGTGGATCCTTGACTCAATCAATATCAACCTATATTTAGCATCCTTGTCCTTTCTGAATTTTTCCAAATGTTTCCTTATGTTGACAGCCTTCTTGATAAGACAGTAGATATCTTCAGGAATCTCAGGTGCACAGCCTACTTAATTAATAGCCTTACCATTTTTCTTCAGGAGTCTGACAATCTTTTGTCCTGTCAATAGTTTAATACTTGGAACTGCTTCTTTATCTCTGATTGCTACTCCAATTTGTGAGGGTGTCATTCCCTTCTTGGACATGGTTACGATTGTGCCTACAATGATCTTAGGTGACTGTGACACCCATTTTGGGTTTCTTCTTCTAAAAGGGGTGACAGTGGAGCTGATTCCTTTTCCTTTACCTTTTGATTGAATTCTTCCCATATTATCGTGATAATATTAAAATAATATTTGCAAAAATAATCAATATTATTTGAATAAAAGGAGTGATTTGTTATCACAAATGATTAGTCTCTCATTTCTTTGCCTTGATTTTGGTATGATATTCTGCAGAATTTAAGTATCTTTTCCACTCTTCTTGATAGAGCTGGTTTTTACGATTGTTTTTCATGTTATAATCAATCTTGCTGAAAACTTATCTTAAATTAGTTTATAGTTGATGATCAACTTGATTTCTATTGATAATAGTGTGTCCCATTTTTATAGCCTCTTACCAAGCTTATTGACTCTCATGAAGTCGGACTGCACTTTCAACAAAATCAAAAACAGTGAAATTACAATGCAGCCCCCCAAATGAAAATTTAGAACAATCTCGAGAAAACTTATTTTTTTCATAATAGGAAATTATATTGGTTTGTCTTTATTGATCCTATGGTGTAAGGGTTTTTTCCTTGATAAATCCAGAAGCACTAATATCCTTATTAAAACTCATTTTCATATCCAGCATTTATAAATAACAACCTTCACTACCAACTGGAGTTGTAATCACAGGAGTGTGGGCTAACCAACTATCAATAATCTTTGATTTGATTCCAGTACTAGACCTACAAGGATAGAGCATTGCTTTATAGACAGAAATTTCATCAGCCTCTTCAAGATAGCCTTTAAAAATGACTCCAGGTTCTTTTTGTTTATGTTGCTTTTCAAAGAAGGATCCATAGATATGTAATTAAGCTTCTGGCAGTTTATTTCGTATATAAGGCCAAATTATTAATAAAAGTTTAATAGTGGAGTGGGTTGTTGCTTTGGTAAAATCCCCAATAAAAACAAAGTTTTTTCTCAATTAAAAAGGTCGATGTTCTTTGAATTTGACTTATTGATGGAATGTATCAAGAAGGAAGCCCATTGATGCTAGCATACATCTATTTCTAGCTAATTCTCTGAGAATAAAAGTCATAAAATCATTGCCAACCAAAATAAAATCTGATCGAATCATGCTTTGATATTCTAATGGAAGGAAGAGTTAACCATAGTTTTTTGGGAGTATTGGGGAATCTTCCTCAACAATGACTTCATTCATCAGCGGGTTATAAGTATTTTCCCTCCATTTTTCTAAACCCTCTATTTTCACCATTTCAAGAATTCTTGGACAGTGGTAATATCTGCTGTAGATATGGGCAGAATACATTTGTTCCATCTCCCATCCATTAAAAATTACTAATTAAGGTTTTCTGACTTTGGATAGACTTCCAGCAATATTTTTGATGTTAATATCAGTCAAAGTAGCTGGATATTCTTTCAGTTATGAATCTAAGGCTGCTGGCTTTGGATCAGCTGAAGCTAAAATTACTTCATAGTTTAAGTTAATAAGAGTCTCCATAGTACTAAAAATTTTTTCTGCAGTCCCAGTATGATTCCTTTTAGGCCAATTCTTCACAAAATATATAATGCTCATTTTAATTATGGCAATTCAAGAGAAATATTTATTTTTATTAGATTAATGAGCATTGATGAATGAAAAGTTGCATGACATCTGAGTAAGTCCAGGATATTGATAATCTTTCATGATTAAACACAAATCCATCGACTAGAGTTTCTTATTATCATCGTTTGACCTTATATCTATACATTTTCAAATATATCTTCTTAAGTTGCCTATTTAATAAATCATTATTTTGATCATGCTGCTTTTCTAGCTTGCTCATGGAACCAAAAATCCAACTTACGACTAAAATCATCTAAAGTCTCTCTAATAAGTCTTGATAATTTTTCAGCAGCCTGAGATTCACTCAGTTCCAGTGATAGCTGGTCAATCACATAGTATATATTATTGTAGCTTTGTAATTAAGGAATATCTATATCATAAAGACTCCAATACCTGCAGAAACCATCAGCATCAACATATTCAATATTAAATTCGAATTACGACGCAATATATTATAGGCATTGGCACAATAGTTCTAGAACTCGACAAATTCAATAGAACCTTCTTTTCCCATTACATAAGCATACTCAGAAGTAAAAGCAAAAGGGGTTCTTTCTACGATTAAGATATTGAGTTACCTCTTTTGAAATTAAGTTTCTCCTTGAAATTTCCCAGAAAATGCCCAAAATCAATATGAAAAAATTTACCATTATGTTGTACGAGTATATTATCACTGTGCCTATCACCAATTCCTAGGACATAAGTTGCTACTAGATACCCTGCTGAAGATCTAATAAAGTTTTCCTTGGCCTTCAAATAGGATGAGAGGTCTTTACTTTTATCCTTTAGATAAGCATCCATTGTTTTTTCATCAAAAGCTCCAACCGTCATTGAGGTATTGTATTGTTTATGTATTTTAGCATTACTCAACGCTTCAACAACCATTTCTACAAAGCCTAAATTATCCCCGGTTGGCAGGACCTTATAAACATTCATCTTGAAATCATAGCCTTCCTTGAGCCAGAGTTTATTGAAGATACTGAACATTTGTAGGACTAGATGATCCTGTTTAATATCATCTCCATATTTGAACATTATTCTATATGGCTTTAGTTGTAGTTTCTTGTAGTTCTCTTGGGAAACACAACCTAAATTGAATGGAAGTTTCGCAGAATCAAATAATTTGCAAGCTTCAAAAACTAATTTCCTGTATTTATCCTGTGGACGAGTGGGAAAAATAAAACCATCATTATTACTTAGATCAGTCAAGATTTATTCAAGCTTGGGCAACAGTTTCCTAAAGAATAGCTCCTTAGCCTAAAATTTGTAATCTTTTGTCTCTTTAACCATATCTTGATTGAATAAAATTAATGCATCATTCATACGAACCTGCTTAGTAAGATTTTGGCGATTGGATGTTAACATACATAATGATTATAAATACATCTTGAACCTAAAGGACAATACTGGGTCAGTTACTTTGCTTTTGAATTGCCAAAAATACTCATTTCCAACACTATAAGGATTTTAAGAACACTTTTATAAGAGAAAATCAATCAACAAATTTTGGTGAGTCTCAAAACTCACCAAAGCCTGAGTAATTTGATTAGAATAATTAATCAATTCATAATCCTCAATTTTTTATAGCTTTTTCATGGCATAAACTCTTACTTTTTCATCAGAAATTTGAGGTCTTAGTAGGAACAATGCTTCCAATGGCGAAAGAGTCTCCCATTCCTGAAGTATTTCATATACTTAATTTATTTAATATGGATCTTCCCAGTTAGCAGCATACAAATAGTTGATGAGCTTATCTGATTGATGTTTATAAAATCTTCTTGCCTTTTTTAAGATGCTCTTTTCTTCTTCAGTATAGTTTAGTTGTGCTATTGGATTGTATTTAAGCAGTTAAGATGCCTTAGGAAGGTTTTATTCAGTTGAAAGCTCACTTAATGGTTGATAGACATAAAGACCAAGCATTTTGATAATTTTCGCATCATACAGTGACCATCTCACTGGTTTACGATAGGCTGGCATTTTAAGGTAAATTTTAGCCATCAAATCTAAGTCATCAATTTTTTTATTCATTACCCCTAGTTTATTGGGATCTATGTCCTCTAATCCATACAACTGAATTTCTTGATTTCCTTGCCTTAAGTATCCCCATTCATCAAAAGCCTTTACTACTCCACAACCACAGATTATAGCCCCTCCCTCTTTTGAGTATACCTTAAGTTTGACAACAATTGATGTTTCCAACATGAGTTGTGAGAGGAGTCTGTTTTTTCCATTAGGCCCTTTCCATTGGAAGTATTCATTCATTTTAACATTGTTCGCAATGATAAAGGTAGTGGTTTCCTCTTGAGCTATTTTTTTAGCATTGTAATATAGTTCTACTACTATAGAAGTTCTATAAGGCAAAAAAGGAAGTTTATCTCTTTTCTTAAACTCACTAAAAAATTGATTTCTTGAGAATGCATTATATAATTCCTTAGGCGTGCTTCCTTCTGAGAAATCTTTGATAGAGAATTTCAAAAATTAAGTGGTTCTATCAGTAATTTTCTAATACTTGCGACCAATAAACAAAGTTGATATATTGGAATACCCACATACATCAAATCCAAATACAAATTGACATTAGCCAGTATAAATGGTAGAACCATTCAAATCTACATATTGACTCTAAATTTCCTTTCTCCTTTGACCAAGGAAATTTAAAATCCTATCTTTCCAGAACATTCTACATACTTTTTGATTAAGATCTCTGTCTTTCATCTGAATTTTAAATTTTACACCATTTTTATGCTCTGTTAGTTATGTTCTATCATGTCTATTGAATGTTCTGTTTGGGTCTATGAAGAAACTATCTGGCCGATACCAAAATAAGAAGTCAATCTGTGGTTTTTACTATATTAATTTCCAATTGAAATGTTGGTAGTTACCTACTTCAATGTCTTCCAATTTTCTTTTGAAAATAAATTCTTGATGGTTTTACTTGTTCCTGATGTCTGCTTCAATAATTTCTAAGCTGAGGGCTTGATCACTTAAAATAGCAGCTCTGATAGTTTCAAAATTCATCAATGGTTCATTCCCATAAATGTAATCTTCTTTATCAATTACCTTCAAAATCAGAGTATTGCTATTTTCACTCGTTTTCAGTAGAATATCATACTAGTGCAATATTCCTCTACAGACTGTCCTAATAATTTAATTAGCCCTAAGTTATACAGAACATCTACGGAATGAGGAGCCGAACATCAATATGGAGTATCTGTTGGTATTCTTTTTTCTTGGAATATTTCAGTTGACTTGATACATGTTCCATTGAGATATGGAGTGTAATTTTATCAAAATAGCTTTCCTTTAATTTGACTCCATGTTCATTATATTGAATGTTAGTCAGAGCAGCATGTGGCATATTTTCTTGAGTAATAAACACTGGGTATTTATATTTTCCTATGGTAGTCAGAGAATTACTCTATTGGATAGTAAATTTGTTCAAGGGTCTCCTTTGAAAAGGATCAATTTTACTCCATTTCTCTACATCGATTAAAAAATGGAGATTATCTACCTGATGTTGGATTCTCTTTTAGAGCGATTTAGGATTTGGTTCCTTGATTAAAATTCCTTTTTCTTCACAATAACTGTAAAAATTCCTGGTTTCAGGATCCAAAAAAAGAATAAATTAAACTTACATAATAATTATAAGCTCGTCATCCTCGTCTATAAATATGTTTACCATCAATCTATTTCAGCCAAATAATTATAAAGTCGTTAATATTTTCGGGAAATGCTCGGCAATGAAACAAAGAAATATTATTTATAAGGAATTCCTGAAACTAGTCAACATCAAAAAGCTTCCATTCTACGACTCGATCAACTCCTCACCAAGAATGAAGAAATCTTCAAAAACCTCAAATCGAAACTGAATGATATTACGATAAGCAATATGAAAATAGATCAAAATATAGACAATATGAAACCATTGTATGGGTTTGAGCACACTAGCCGCAGCAAAGATGAATGGAAAAAAGTCATTGATTCACAATACAAGCAAAATTTACTCCAATAAAAAATCAACAGCTTAGAATATTCACCAAGGGATAGCCATCATCCCTATAATATCCAGGAAACTATCAAGGAGCATTCAAGAAACCATTAGTATTATCCAATAGATCACTAAAACTATTATCGCTAAGAAACAGAATTTTCTCCTCATATCAAATAAAGAAAACGTAATAGTGTGTACCTAGTCAATACCTTCCATGAGAAAAAACACTATGATAATATCACTTTTAATCATCCCACTCTGGAAAGACAAGGTAACTACAAAGCACATGAATCTGAGGTAGGGTCTTCATCTATTTTTGATGAAAATCACCCTTATGAGAACTTGCATCAAGAAATAACTTTTAACGAAACACAAGAGATGCCATCCATTCAATATTCAGAGAAAAGACTTAAAATGGAACAAATAGAACCCCCACCTAAACATCCATCAGTTTCTTCTCATGTATCTTTTGAAGAATCGAGCTATTACCTACATTAATCTAAAGGAAAAGAATCATCAATTGGGAAACCTTAGAACTCCCCGAAAGAAATAATATCTCTTCACTAAATTCCACAAGACCCAGTCAAAAATTCATCTGAGTCTGAAAGCAGGAACAAAAATAGTCCTTTCAAATATTTCTAACGGTCTTCAAGTCAGAATCATACTGATCTACCCATGCACATGGCAACTTCATACTATCAAAGACCAAAATCTCCTTTACCAGTTGAAGCATCCTTAAAGAACAATAAATGTTTTGTATTTATTCCCTTCAACAAGTTGTATCATTCACCTTTCCTACAATTGAGATCTTCTAATATTCTAGTGATGTCAAAACAATCAAAAACAAACATAAGCATAAAAGATACAAAATTACATTCTAAAATTATTCATGGTACTCAATACAAATTACCTAATATCTATACTGATGAGTAAAAACTCTATTATAAAATTATTTATGGGGAATAACTTCTCAGAAAACCACCACAATAATCCTTGCCTGATGATATTTCAGTAGCAATCGTGGGAGGACCCAAATCTCTTAAGAAAAAAATGCACATTTCAATCTTAGCACAAGCTTATACAATCATCAATACTCTCATTAAGATTAATTCTGTTCAAAATAAAGGTCATATTAGATAAGGTAACTTTCTAGTGGTAGTAGAACATAGGTAAATTTATCCAAATGGAGAAGAAGCCGATTTTAACAGAGAATTTGAGTTTAATATAAGCTCTAAGGAAAGTCAAGATCTCATATAGCACAACCTTAATCAATTTTGGAAAACCCTAGAAGAAATATATCTCATCATGAAGAAAGATGATATGAAAAAAGAAAAAGTTGATAAAAAACTCAGTAAAAAACTCAGAATTAGCAAAATATCTGTTCTATTCAAAAATTGCAATAAAAAAGGAAAAAATCATGGTCTCTAGTTGAGTCAGAATCTCATCAAAAATACTGTTGAGAAAACAATGGAGTCACCTAGGGAATTCTTTTAGGTATTTTCTGTTGATGTACTGTCAAGTAACAGGTACGACTGGGAGTTTATGAAGTGCTTGAAAATGCAACATATCATTTGGAGCATTAATCCACTCCTGGAAAGTTATAATTCGACCCAAAATACACTTGAAACCCTTAAAGATTTTCTGAAGAGGAAATTAGTTTCAGTAGGAAATTGACTATGTTCAGCTTGTTTTTATTGAGTAAACAATGTATATTTATCAGTATCCACTTGATTATGATTATTAGTATAAGTTAGCAATTAGGATATTAATATTGATTATTTTTTGATTAATTATTTGCTAACACCATAAAACTCATGTTTAAGAAAGTCATTGTCATTGATGGGAAAGGACATCTCCTAGGCAGATTGGCTTCCTATGTTGCTAAGCAACTATTAACAGGTACTGTCTTTAATCTATACAGGACAAAAAGTGGTTGTTGTTAGATGTGAAGCTATTAATATTACTGGATCCCTCTACCGAAACCAAACCAAATTCCATGAATTTTTAAGAAAAAGATTACTAACCAATCCAAGAAGAACTTTTGTGCACTACCGAGCACCATCAAGAATCTTTTGGAGAACAGTCAGAGGAATGATCAATCATAAAAATCAAAAGGGTGCTACTGCTTTAGGTATGGATAAAAATGATTTCATAGGTCGTCTTAAAATTTTTGATGGAGTACCAGCTCCTTATGATGTTAAGAAGAGACATGTTATTCCAGATGCATTAAAATGTGTTAAACTAACCAGTTTTAGGAAGTTTTGTACATTGGGTAATTTATCCTCAAGAGTTGGATGGAATCAAAAAACTCTATTGAATAAGCTTGAGGACAATCGAAGGAAAAGAGCTGAAAGATGGCATCAAGCTAAAATGGACAAAACAGAAGAAAAACAAAAGCAAGTTAATCAAAAGGAAGTTGACAATATCAGGAACCAACTGGCAGAATATGGATATTGATTGAAATCAACATATTTAAATCCAACATCAAATAATTCCAGATAGTATAATAATTTTATCTTATAATATTATATTCTTCCATCATAATCTATCATTAACCCATTTGGCCGTAATCTCAAATATATCAGAGATCTATGGCTCAACAAAAATACTATGCCATGCATCTTTTAGATAGATAGTGGTTTTATCTTTGGAAGGTGATTAGGACTCTAAATCTAAGGGAGCAAATGGATCTACACTCTTGTCAACTCCTCCCTGGAACACAATATAAGGAACATCAAAGAGCTTATACTGATTTTATACTTCATTCATAGTATTTAATATAATTCTGACAGTTCCTGGAATGACCTTCCCTGTGTATGCATATGGATCCTCCTTAATAAATTAATCTAATTTATATCTGGTTGAGTTGTTGTACTGTTGTTCGACAGTAGGGAGGGTTGGAAGTAAACATCCAATAAATCTAGCAACTTTCTTCATTATGGGTGATGTCTCATAAAGCTACTTTATTGCTGGAGCAAACATTATAATTCCTTTGTATTTGTTTTTATTTTTGATTCCTAGCTTAACACAAAGAGTTCCTCCATAGCTTTGCCCAGCCAGAAAAATAAGAGGTTTTTTCTCATATTGACTATAAATCATCTCAATAAAAGTTTCTAACTGTTCTATACAGCTTTCAGTTGATTCTAAATAACCCCTTTAAGGGCTTTATGATTGCCCAAAGTTTTTTAAATCCAATGCATAAGCATTAACTTTACATGCTTGACATATTGACTCAGCAAATCGACCTGAACTACCTCCATGGCTATTCATTCCATGGATATAGAATAATAGTCCTTTTGGACTGTCATGTTCTTACCTGACATGGTATTTAAGAACTACTTTTTGATATTTCCAATCAAGTACTTTAGGATAGGGCACTCGAAGAGGTTTAAAATGTTCACTAGACTGTGGAATATTGAGCATTTCCTCAATATATGTTGATCTTTTGTTCTTGGGAATTTATTCAAAGATTTTCTTGTTCTAAAGAAAGGGATAGTGTTTCTCCATTCAATCTGTCAAATAAAAAAATAATCAAAAATACATTGAGGAATTATTGGTGTTCTATATCATTTATTGTGGAAACAATTATGAATACTTTTGGATAATGGTCATCTAATGCTAATCATAAAGCAGAATCCTTCCTTCACATGTACACATAAATTCTAAACTAAGGATCTGAGAAAAGGGTAAATATATGGTGGAAACCCTAACTAGGGTTGAGGAAGATCTCAAACAAAAAAATAAACAATTCAATAGGAATTCAAATCAAAAACCAGTTGAATTCATCAATAACATCAAAAACATCATTTCAATCTATTAAATTCTCATTAACGGTAACTATACACTCATAATAGAAGTCAAAACCGATCTTCAATTAGCCGAATTGGAAACAATGGGATTAGGGATAGAAAAAATATTCCTGCATCTTATTAATATCATTATTTCTCTAGTAAAGAGGGGAAATCAACACTCTAAACTCGAAGGAAATACCACAATCAATGACCTACCTTAGATTCCATAAAATTAGGTAATCGAATAAGAGAAAATTGAACAAAGTCACAAGACTTTCAGTTGTTATAAACTCGAGAGAAATGATAAAGTAAACCATAAAGGGGAAATTGAAATATGGAAACTATTAAATAATCGACTGGATAGTCAAGTGAAGTCATGCCAGGAATTGAAACAACCAATTCTAACATCATTCTCAATGAACTATACCAATATATGGGTAGAAATTAAGAGAAAGTCAATAAAATAGCGACAGAAATACAAGAATAGGTAATCAACAATCTGAAGACAGATGCCAGTATCAAAAGTGGAAAGCTATTTCAAGAAAGAAAATAACAGAAACTACCGGAGTTAATTGCAAGGGTATTAAAGATACTAAGTGATCTGAAAAAGGCTCCAAACAATAAAATAGACATGGGAGTTCAAGTAACCACTGAATCCCACACTGCCAAAAAATAAAATGTTCTCAGAGCTAGTAGTGAACTTTTTAAAGAAAAAAAGTAATTAATGAGTAAAAATTATCAAATGTGTATTGAAAATGAACATCACCTTAAATAAATAGAGGAACTCAAAATTACCAACAAGTACTTGCAGGAAAGAGTCAAACAATATGAAATCATGCACTCTAGAGTCCTTAAGAATTTAAACACAGAACATAAGTCCCTTAGAAATAGTTAAATGCCATAGGCTGTGGCTTCTATAAAGGAAGAAGAAACATCATAAAAATCACCAGTGTAAAACCCTCTCTAGCTTGAAATAAAAACAAAAAACACTAAAAAGCGGCTAAAAACTAAGTTGAAAGATTTTAAAAGCCAGTAAGAACTGAAAAAGCATGATTAAAAACTGAAATAGAGCAAGCATGATTACAATATCACCTTGACTAAAAAGACCAAAAATCCTAGTAATCTCAGTTAACCTGAAAACCATCAAATGGAATAAGCTACATAATTAAAACAGGTTGATGGCAGTATTTTGAATAATTTATACACTGACAGTCCATCAAAGTTCTCATTAAAGAGCTCGATCATTAGTATTCATATAGTTCCTAAAAAAATACCATCAATTTTGCCCCACAAACTGAAAAGAAAGGCTGCCTTTACTCAGGCATCTGATCTTGATTCAATTTCTTAAAATATTGTCCTCTAATATAAAAACAGTCAAAGTCTTCACAAAAAAGGTAATCATTCTCAAATAAGTGTTGAAAGATTGAGATATAGCCAGATGGACCATGTTGATTTTACTCCATTTAGAATTAATAGTAGGGAGAATAAATTCCACTACTTGCTTAAAAAAGCTATTAAGTGATATTATATTTTGCATAATTATTCAATGAGATTTCTAGTCAGATTCCATGACTCGATTGGAATCATTCCTATTGAAAAATAACTGAGTTCCCAGGAAACTGTTGAAACCCTTGAAGTAACTAACCTATAAGTTAGATTCATATATCATTAACCTATAATCAGATGGACGATTCCAAAATCTGCTATAATGGAAAGGTGCTTAATAAGAAAACACAAAAATTAGCAGAGATCTTTGAAATGGAAGATATTAATGAAATAATGGTGATGCCAATGGATGCTGTATAACAACTAAGCAGTGACTCTCAAAGAAACTTCAACAAATATAATGATCTATTGGGAGAAGCTACAAAAATAATAATAGTTTTTATAGTGTTTGGTGTTGTAATATTCTATGTAGCAATGAATATGTGAATTAAACAAATATTTATAATAATTGATTCGTTAGTTGATATGAATTTTTAAGACATCCTTGATGAACTCCAAACCAAAATAAATGAGGTCTAAAATCTTAAAGCACATATCATTCAATCCAATATATTGACTAATCATGGATAGGAACTCAGGAAATATTTAAAGGAAACCATGAAACCCTCCATCATTGAATAACTCAACCAATATGACCAACTACAAATTCAATTCTTCAAAAAGCTCAAGGAAAAATATTAATCACATATAGTTACTCTTTCACAATCATACCAAAAATAAATTACAGAGCTTAATAAAGAAATAGCTAGACAGTATAAAGTCATAGCACTCATGAAACAAGAAGTAGAAGATCTGATGATGCTTCTCAATGAACAACACTCAAAAAATTCACAGCCAACTATTAACAACAATAACATTACGAATATCTAACTTAGCAATGTTAGAATAACCAATAGCTTAGAAGTTATAGAGGAATAAGAAACAGAGAGAACCATTATTAGCAGTAGCAGATCACAAAATTACCCAGAATTCATCAAAATCGAAGAAAAAATAGTTGAAGAATTACCAAAGCAGAAATCTTAGTCTTTATTAGAAGCAAATTCTATATCAGTTGAGCTAAGTGACTAAGAACACCAATAAACACCAACATAACAACACTAAGATTCCAAATGTACTGAGAAAATACATAAGAATAGCAAAATACCAGAACTAAATGATTACTCAGAGGTTGGATATTTAAGCTGGAAACAAATCTCTTAGGAAGAACCCTCTCTTCATACTCAATTCCTTACAGATATTACCAACAAGCAATCACCAACCAAGAGGAATACAGTTGATTTACCATTTAGATAACCTAAGACCAAGCAGTTTCTCTAGGAATTTCGGAAAACCTTTAATAAATGCCTATCATCTATGGAAGTCAGCAGAAAGAATAGTCATAAAAATAATGTAAAGCAGACCAAGAACCAAAAGAATTTTAATATACAAGAGGAAAATAATAAGGAAATCACCTTTGGCAATTTTCAAACTGCCAGTAGCAATAATAAAAAGAAGTTTTTTTAGAACATTCTCAAGTATGGTAAGCAAGAAGATCATCTTGAAGATACCAGCCAACATAAAATCAAGTATATTACATCTCAAAATAAATTCTTAACGGGAGATAAGAAGCTAGAGTTAAAATTTGAAGGCGAAAAAAAAGATAATCAAAGGGATGGGCATGGGTGTTTAGTTTATTCTAATGGATTATGCTATGAGGGGTAGTTTCGGAATAATATGAGAAATGGATATGGTCTCTTAAAGTTCAATAACATTGAAATATACAATGGGAATTGGAAGAATGATGAACTCTCAGGATAGGGTAAAATACGCAATTGCACAATCATCAATAAAAAGAAAAAGAATAGTGAAAATAGTCACCTTGCCTTAAAAAAATGGATATCTTATTATGGATAATTTAGGAACAGTGCCTTTCATGGGAATGGAACCCTTTACTTACATGGAGGCTAGAAGTTTCTAGGCAGTTTCCTTGGGGGAGTAGCCACTGGATAAGGAACGCTCTATAAGTAATTACCCATACTATATAGGAAAAATGGTGAGATGGAGTCAGGAATCTGGAAAAATGGAACAATTATTCAAAAACTTTGATCTTCTTGAAGATATTTTCGCAAGGCTCCATTTTTAGTCCTTAATGATATCTTTTACTCATCATTTTGTTATATTTATAATGAATTTCTGAGGTATAAAATATAAATCGTGATATTGGTTCAGCTTTCATTGAAGCCTTCTTCGAAAAACTCTTTACTCAAAATTATTGGTGAGTCAGGGTATTTTTAATCTTATCTTCTATTTTCATCACCATTTCCCAATTCCCAATATTGATCTACATTGGGAGATAATCTCGATTTCTCTTAGAACTTACTCTACAAATTTTTAGCTGATGTTGTTGGCCTAAGGAATTTTTCACTTGAATGTGAATCTATCTCATTTAAAGCTTGTTTTCTAGATAGTTTTGTTCTAATAATTTAATCATAGTTTTTCTCAATGATGCCTACTTATTCTTTGAACCTTTCTTTGATTTATTGAGTGCATTTCAATTGGTCCATCAGGCTAGTGATTTTAAACTTTCAAGTTGTCCTTGTCAAATTCAAACTCTTTGATTAAAAAATTATCTATAGTCTTTATTTACTATTTCTATCTGATAGCACGATTAAAGTGTGTACGACATTGAGCATAATTTCTTGATGAAATGAAGTTGGCCATTTTAGTGAATTGGCTCTTGATGACCCTTCCATTGGAGCCAAAGAAGGTATTTTTCTTCCATAAGATGAAAAATGCGAAGATTTCTTTTTCTAGATTATTCCAATGAAATGTTGGTTTATTACTATTCTTGAGTGATTTTCTGGCCTCCTCTGATGAATCCATCCACAATGAAGAATTATCATGAAATTATTGATGACATCAATTAATACTACAAATCTGAAATGGATTTTTTCTTATATATTGTATGATTAATCTAACAAAAAAATCAGTATAAATATGGGTTTATGGAAATCATTACTCTCTACATAAGACTATCTTTGGAAACCATTTAGGGTCAAACTACCTTCTGTAGCTTGTACCATCTCTAATAAATAAATTTTAGACATTCTGACTTTTAGTTTCCCGAGTTTTCAGTTCCAGAGGACAGTTTGAAAATCTTTATTTAGTTTTTAAAAATCTTTTGTTTCTTGAGGCATTTATTTAAGCATTTTCCCTTATGAAAAAATAAGGTAATGAATAATTACCTCAATCTTTTTTAAAGCAAACAAACTCTTTAAAGAAGGCATAGGAAACATTTTAAAAGCAAAAGCGGCTAAGAAATTTTAAGCTTTTTTAGAAGTATTTTTAAAACTACTCGAAAGGTCTTTACCACTTTTCATTATTGACTCTTGATTTCTGATGAACAAATGTTACCAAATATTTTTATGTTTCTTTGAATAATTTAATCTTTCTTTGCTCTTATTTCTTTTCTGAGCCTGAATTAAATTCCCTTGGACTCAGCTTTGGTCCTAGTCTCATTGAATAAGTATTGCCAAAGATATTATTAGGATTTCCTTATTTCCAGTGAATTTGATTTCTCTCACTCTTTAAAAATTAAAATCACCGATTTGATTCATCTGACCATTGATCTATGTATTCTTCATTACATTTTAGCATTGTTTGGGATCTGCATATTCACATATATGTCATGAAATTCAATAGATATTTTTGGATCAATGTCCGTTGGTAATATGGAAGGGATATCTTTGCTAAAGGAGTGCTTTTACAGTTCAGGAACAAATTGTATGCAAATAAATGCCTTCCAAGATACTCCTTTGATATGTTGGCTTTCATAAATATCTATTAAAACGATGTTGAAATTAAAAATTTGGTAATGCTGATCCAAAATTTAACCTAACAGTCTTTAACCCTAATTATTTTACTGATAATCATGCTGTTGATGTTTTTTTTCAGTAATATCATTATTATTAACCGAGAATGAATTAGGTTATCCTTTTAACTTAATTATGAAATAATCAGCTTTGCTCATCAACAAAATAGAAGTTTAATGCTTCATATCATTGAGCCTTTATTCTCACAATCTTATTTAAACAGTTGGTTGTGGCTTCCGTCTTCTGATCCACCCCTGAAGATCCTCAATAATTGGCTCCAACAATCCACCACTACCACTTCCATCATCATCATCATCATTCTTGTTTTTTGATTATTTTTTTTTCTACTTGGAGTCAGGATTCTTAGGCTCAGATGGAGGTTTTTTCTACTATGTATTAAGCAATGGTATTGTTTTCAATAGGATAGCTTTAGCATGGATTTACTATTTGGTCCAGACTGTTGCTGGTAACAGTGTTGTTAACAGTGCATTTCTAATCAAATAATTCATAAGAATTACTCTCAAGTAAAATTCAATCACAATTATTATTATATCAATGAAGAGAGCAATTAGCCCAGTGGTACATCTTTCTGATCTCTTCAAAACTTCCATTAATAATCAAACTCCAGAGCTGTTTCCTTTCCTGAACAGTCCTCTGATGACAGCTGAGGCCAATAAAAAAATAAAATACAAGCAAATAGAAGCCTAATGTAATACATAATCCCTTAAAAAATACCTTTTAAGTCAGTCTTTGATCAGAAGAAAAGACTTTGTATTTTTTGGAAGAAGTAATGTTGGTAAAAGTACCCTACTTAATGCTATCATTCAGCACAACATTGCTGTTACCAGTAAAAAACCTGGTAAAACTAAAGAACTACTTTTTATCAAACTTAATACCAATAAGAATATTTTTTTAGTTGATGCTCCCGGGTATGGGTATGCATCTTCAGTCTCTAAAATCGAAATTAATGACTGGGGTATATTAATTGAAACTTACTTGAAGGAATCTGGTGCCGACTTACAAGTGCTTTGCCTTTTCGACATCTTGCATGGTCTTAAATATACTGATGTTCTTCTTTTAAATTTACTCAAAAAATATAAAAAGAAATTTATGATTGTTTTTACCAAGTGTGATAATATGGACAGTGACTAATGGGAAAAGGGTGCCAAATTAGCAGCCTAAATTCAAAAGTTATGCTAGAATATGCATTTTTTCGTGCATTTTTCCAGTGCAAAATCAGGCATTGGTATTAATGAGCTTAGATGCTCCTTACTTTTTAATATCTTACAAGATGACTTGAATCAGTGATTCTTTAAGTTTCTTACTTGTGTTGATTCAATTATCTTCAACTATCTTAAGCCTTATGCTATATAACCATTTAACTAATATATTTTAATAATAAACTAACGAATGACTTAACCAAGGTGTCTCTCTTCATGTACCCATTTATATAAAAAACAACATTGTACACTGTGTGGAATCCACAGCAACCATCAAGCGATTAAAACCTCAAAGTTCGATACAGTGTTTCATTGCAGTGAATATCATCTTACCCATCTTAGAAAAACATCTGCTTCTACCTGCCTTAATGCTACAGAAATGACCAGTGAAACTGTTACATTGCTAGAAGCAATTAGTACCAAGTTCTAGTTTGGGATAGAAACCTTAGCCCTTGGAATCCATTTCTATAACTACATACAAAATCAAAAACTTACAAGTTTAAAAGAAGCAAGATTAAATGGAAATAGAATAGAGGAAGAAAATTTTGTGGCGTCTACATGTCTTTTAGTTGCAGCTAAAGCAATCTAATTAGATCGAAATGTGCCTTATTTAAATCGCTATCAGCGCTATGCCTAAAAATCTAAAAGTAAGGATGCTTATGAAGCATAATAATTGCTTATCTGTGAAGCATTGAATTATAATCTCCAATTTACTACCTTTGTCACATTCTTACACTTCTATTTAACTTCAGGAGTCATTTTTGCCTCAGACAATCTTGACATAGTAAAGATATTTACCTTCTAGGACTCTGTCATGTCTAAAGCTTTAGAAAAGACCATGAAAGGCACCTTTGTTAAATATAAACCTGAATAATTAGCGGTATCTATCATTGCTGAGACTAGAAAATAATATAATCTAAGTTGTTGGCCATAGCAGTTGCAAAATTTAACAGGACTCAAACACCCATTGAAATGTCTTTAGTAAGATAAAGTGTTGCATCCCATTAAGCAACAGAAATAACCTAATGGCCTCACTAAACCTATAGAATTAAAGTACATAACCTTAACTAACCGGAAAAAACAGTTTTCAAGAACAGCTTCAATCAAGGAAAATCTAACAAAGGAAGTATTTATTCCATCTAAAATATCATTTGCTAACACTTCAGTATTTAGGACATCACACTCACTCTCAGCAATCAACATGAAAAACAAAATAGCTATTAGAGAAACCAAAAGATATGAGTGAACAAATGGGTATATTTTATCAATCATTGTCATTATATTTGTATTATTGAATTTTAATTAATCAATATAAGGGTTATTCCTCGTCCTCACTTTCATATTGATACTCTTCCTTTTCGAGGGTGT